>JACEGR010002396.1:0-130202 GCA_014170235.1 Listronotus bonariensis
CCCTACAAAAAGACCATCCAATAAATGAATCCGCCTAACCAATATAGAGCATATCTTCAAATTAGTAAAAAATGTTAATTGTAACTCAAATCATAGTTAAGAGAATTTGGTAAATTAACCTCAGTGCTATTTGTCAAGCAGTAATTTATTCAACCTTAATGTTAAAAAGACGAACCTTTATTTGTAATGCTCTTTGAAAGTTTTGGGTTAACCCTTAAGTACTATACTGGAGTCTCCCAGACTCATAGCGATTTTCTTTTAAAAAATATTATGAATACTGCTTGTTTTTATCCTTACCACCCTCCATGTACCTTTCCTAGCAGTAGTTTACACAATCTTTTCCGGTCGGCAGTAGTTTCATGGTTTACATCTTCGCTTAAAGTGTTAGGGAGTCTTGGAGACTCATATACACGCCGAAACACGTCAAGATATTTATTGAGGGAACGTTTTTACAAAAATTGGACGGCGCCCCTTTAACCCTTAACCACCAGGGCCACCACCCCAAAATTCTTAAATGAGAAGGCGGGTCGAGTGATACATCATTTTAAAGCTCCTGACGAGGTACTTTATAACCCTAGAATATGAAGTCAATACCTGATTTGGATTGCCATATTTCCGAAACTAATAAAGTTAGATGTACCTAATGTGGTGTTTTCTTAAAGCTCTTTTTAAAGGTCTTTTTAATGGTGATACTGGTAGTAATATACAGGGTAGAAGAAAAAGTACATATTTTTTTATTTAAGAACCCTGTATATTATTTTACCATTAAAAGATCTTTAAATGAGCTTTAAGAAAAATACCGCATTAAAGTCACATCTAACTTTATGTAGTTTCGAATATGACCATCAAATCAGGTATTTAGGTAATTTTAAAAGTACCGCCATTTTTGTAATAGGTGAAGATATTGACTTCATATTCTAGGGGTTATAAAGTACTTGTGAGGAGCTTTTAAGGCTGATGTATCACTCGACCCACCTCTCATTTAAAATTTTGAGATGGCGGCCTGGTGGTAAGGGTTAAGGTGCCGTCCAATTTTTGTAAGCGTTCTACTCCAAATAAATATCTTGACGTGTTTCCTTGACGTTTCTCAAATCGTGTCTCGTTTCGAAGATAACTTGAGTGGAAAGTTTTTAAATGAATACCCTGTATAGTGTAAAGTGTAACAATTTAAATTGTTTAATACATTTGTTTTTTGTTTTTATTTTTTGTTATTTAAGTGTATAAAATGTCTCAGGTGTAATCTTTATCAAAAGAAGTTAGATTTGGGGAAATAAATTACGAAAGTACAGTAGAAAATTGGTTTAAAGAAATAGATGATGCCAGCGATATCGACTAATTTGAGGAAGATCATGCCGTTTTATCGAATCATGAAATAGACAGCGAACAATCTATGTTGGAGAAGAAAAACGATTTGAAACTAGAAAAAAATAGTTTAACGAGGGTCAGCAAATTAAAAATGATTTTAATCGCAAAAATCGTTACCAAGTGGCCAAAAGTACACCTTCTATATTCTAAAAAATTGACTGGAAGCTTGCATTGCACGTTTTCATATGTGAAGGAAGAAAATGTTTTTCTACATTTTGTTTATTTGTTTGACACCTTAGTCATTAGAAAAAAAATATAGATGAATTTATTTTTTTAATATGTTAAAATTTTGCCTTTATAAAACTGATTGATATTTAAAATTATAATATTCAAAATTGTTTCATAAAGGTTTAAGTAAGGTTTTTTTATTATTTTACTGATATGTCATTAGGTTTAAGGTTAAATAAATAAATAAAACCAATTTGAAAAACTTTTTTTTCATATTTATTTTTGGTTAAATTTCTTTAAGCAGAAGTCCCTGAGACTCCCTACAGTAATAATGATTGAAAATTGCATTATAGTACTTAAGGGTTAAAGTTTGTTTTTAAGGAAAATAGGATATTTTAAATAATTTTAAAATGTAAATTGTAAGGTGGTCATGTGATAAATTATCCGTTTGACTTATTTATTAGGGATGGACCAAAAACTTTTTTTTTTCAAATAATTTTCGTATAGACAGTAGAATGTGCCTCGAGATATAAAAGAACAAAATATCAACGACCAAAAATTTAAATCTTAAGATATTGTTATAGCTTAGGATATTTGCAAAATTTCCTTGGTTTATTATTATTATTTTTTGAAGTAATTAAAAAATCTCAAAAAAAAAGTTTACATCTCATTAGAAAGGCATACACACCGTGTGTATGCCTATAAGAATCCTAACACGGTTAATATAACGAAATAAAAATTATTATTTTTTAAACATAATTTAATTTATATGTGTGCAAGTTCCTTAAACCACTTAAAACTGACCGTCAGTGGCTATTTTTTTAAAAAGAAAAAATCGTTTTACCTAAAAAAAAAAAGTGTGGTTTCTGATGTAATTGGCCCAAGTATTTGGAACAAAATCACTTAAAACCTCCATTTTAGTTGATAGAGTCCTACATACTTCTCTCTTTGAATCATTTAAGCTCTCCTCATCTGCATTTTATCAATTGTGCATGGTGAATTCTTTTTAGACACAACTGACAAACGTTGCTGAATGTTATTATCACTATCATTATATTTATTTGAAAAATAGCCATAGGCGGACAGTTTTTCAATGGTTTTAGAAACATGCAGACGTACTAATTAGGTTATATTTTTTAAAAGACAATTTTTTATATTATTATATAGTGTTAGGCTCCAAGCCAGATAAAAAACTTGTATTTTTAGATTTTTAATTCTTTAGAAAAAAAATCAATAAAATTAAAAAAAATAATGAAATTTTCAGATCCAATGAAGAACCAAAGAAGTAGGTTGGTGTTCATATTTTAATACCAGTTTTTTAATTCCATAAGGCACATTTAAATGTTTATGATAAAAATATTTGTAGAGTTTTTGCGTTTTACTCTATTGTTTATGTTTATATTGCAGAGCTTCGATTCCTGCTTGATGAATAGCACTAATAATAACCCAAAGCGTCTTGCTATGATTTAGAAATAATCAAAGATTTTGCACAAAAAAAAATTTTTTCTTCATTTCCTAACATAATAATAATTTGTAGTTAATAACAAGCAGCAGAAAAAATTAAATGATTTTGCAAAATTTTTAAAATATTTAATAAATGTTTTAAAAGAAAAATTAAAATAAGGCCTAAATCTCAAAGTGTAGAAAAATACAGCGTGTCTTAGGAAGTTTTTACCAAATAGGAAACTTTTTGGTTATTAAGTACCTCTTCATAAAAAGTCCTGCTTGATTGGAAGATACATTTCCACCAATATTTTTGTATGTTGGATGACCAGGGTGGCCTAAAAGGGCTTATTTCCAAATTAAAATACTGGGTATTTTCTTCGTACGGTACAAAACTCTAAAGGGTGATTTCTTATGCCATTTTATAAAGAAAAGTTCATATAAACAAAGTTGCTTGGTTTCTAAGAACTTTTTTGTAAAGTTGATAATTAAAAAGCTTCCAATTTGGTAATAACTTCCGAAGACACGCTGTATACACCTACACGCATAATGCAGAGGGTTATTTAATGAGTTTTTACGTAATTTTTCTAAATATGAAATATGGTATACCTTAATATCAGCTGGAAAAATTAGTTCTTGATCATTTTTATCAACAACAGCAACATTCTGGGGCCCATGGGGTTTTTGGTAGTTCCAGCATCCAATGGCATTTTGATCGATTAAGTTAAAGAATTGGATACCATCGTTAGTCATAACTCTAGATGTTGTATGAGTATTTGGTCCTTAAAATAAACAAAAAACTTAACTGATTCTGTCATAGACCTCCCACTAACGTGAAAGGTTTTTTAATTTGAAGTAGTACACAATTTTTTTAATGTAAAATATCTAAGTGGTTTATGATTTATTCACTTCACCAAAAATAAGCTACTTTTAAGACACAGAATGGAGACATTTTGCACCTCTTAAAATAACAGCCTTTTTTGGCCTCCCTATGGTTATCGTTATTAAAAATTACGATTACAGCAGCAGTTTTAGACAGAGATTTTGCAGCTTCTTCGAATAAATTTATCTTGCGTCTGCGCTTTCGACACATAACCTTATTTTTACCTGTGGTTCACCGATTTTAAAGTTTACGAAAAATCAGTACTTACTTTTATTCTCCATAAGTTATATATTGATATTTAAATTTATGCAAATAATTCTCTTGATTTTGTTTTTCAAAGTAGATGTAACAATACAGTATAAGCAAAACACAAAAGTAAGGTTAGGTTTGGTAGTAGAATAAAAAGCAAGTATGCCAGATTGTAAAATGTAAATAGATTACTGATTTAAAACATTCTTAAAAATGCAAGTCCGTTTTAATTTCTTTACACTATTTTAATTTTCTTACTGCTATGGATTTTTCGCTAATTAGAGCCTATGTATGTAATGATATTTTAATTAATACGGCATTAAAATTTTAACCTTCTTAAATAATTGATATTAAAATTTCTACAATCCGGCAACCACGCAGTTTAACAATAACGATAACGATAGCGATAAGCTTTTCGATATTCATCCGTAATTAAAGGAGTCCAGTATGGTTAATAACGATAACGGATCATGTTTGCGTTAACTGCGCAGACTCAGAATAACGTTAACCACAACGGAATAAAATAAGAGGTGCAAAATGTCTCTATTGTGTGTTTACGGATGGACTTAACTATACCTGTAATTTTTGTATTTTTAATATTTTGAAAAAAGTTATTCTTTATAAAAATAATTTGCTTTGACTAAAATGCCAAAAGCTATAATAAAAATTGCCGTAGGATATACAGGGTTGATAAAAAATCGCGAAAATATTACGATAATACTTCGAAAAAAATCCGAAAAATATATATTTTGAAACTACCCAAATAAATAGCATAAAGAAGTCATTAAAAGTGTACAAAAACTTTGTTCCTATTGGTTATTGTTTTAGAAAAAGTTGAGGTTAATGTTAAAGAACAAATTATTAAAAAGATATTAAGAATGAAAGTTTTAAAAAATCGCATCATGATAAACAGGAAGATTTAAAATTACAAAAACGTTATTTTGACAAATAAAAAAGATCGTTATGAATATTTTTTTAACTACCTATTTAAAAAGCACGAAAAAGTAATATAAATTTTAACTTTAAGTTAAATAAATCGTTACCATTTAAGTTACTATTTACATGTATTTTAACTTAACTTAATGTGTAATGTATGCATATAAAAATAAAATAAATTATTTATAAGAAAAACATTCACTTTTGTTAACACTTAATTTTTCCAAGTAATCATAAGTGATAAGAAAAAAGTTGTATGCTTTTTTAACACGCTTTTATTAGCTTGGGTTGTATGTATGTAACGGAATCTTTAAGCTTAATTTTCACCAACTTCCGGCGATTCGATTTCTTTGAAACTTTGCACACGTATCAAGGACACATGACAATGCAATAATCTACATGTCCGCAGAAAACTAATTGATATATCGAACTAAAAAATGAAAAATAAATAATAGTTTAAAAAAACTAAAAAACACGCTTTTATATGCAACCGAACTAAAAATTTCGAAAATAATTTTTCATTACAAAGAGTTTGTATTACAGTAATAAAAGGTCCAACAATGAATCATAATTATATACCTCAAAATAGAATTATAATAAAATTTAAGATAATAACAGAATAATTCACTTCAGAGTAAAAAGCGTGGGGTGCATTTTACTATTTTTTCATAACTTTTCCCTCATAGATATTTACAAATGAAATAATTATAACATTTAATATATTACCACGCTTTTATTCTGAAGTGAATTATTCTTTTATTATCTTAAATTTTATTATAATTCTATTTTGAGGTTATAATTATGATTCATTGTTTGACCTTTTATTACTGTAATACAAACTCTTTGTAATGAAAAATTATTTTCTAATTTTTAGTTCGGTTGCGTATAAAAGCGTGTTTTTTAGTTTTTTAAACTATTATTTATTTTATTACTTCCTAATGCTTTTAGGTAGGTTGTTTAAAAATATATTTTTCCAATTTTTGTCATTTTTCAAAATAATATTTTCGCGATATTGAACCACCCTGTATATCATAGGGCATTTTTTAATATAGTTCTGGTTAAATCTGGTTAGTCTCATTTTAGACAAAGCACACATTTGTATGTTTTCGTAATATTAAAAATAAAAAAATTACAGGTATAGTTAATTTCATCCACACACGGTATAAAAATACAAAATAGAGTTATTAATTACATATAAACCAGTCACGGTCAATTTACATTTTATGAAAAATTAAGTTGATGACCCATTATTCCCATTTTTAAATATTTTATTCGTATTAGTAGTCCTTGGTATCGAGCTGAACTTGTATTATGGAAAAAAATGAATGTCGATTGTTTTTAATGATTCTTGATCTTTTATACGGTTTTCCATACCCACATTTTTAAAAAGTCCTTAAAGTCTACAAGAAAGCAAGAGGCAGTTTGACCAAGAAAATTCTTGTGAGAAAGATCAATAATAATAATTTAAGATAAACGGAGACCATTATTCATGCTTTACGGGAAACAACATTTTAAACTCAAAATACAAGCATTATTTCACCCTTTTCAAAACAAAAACTTTGGATATAGTCAGGCAATGAAGCGGTTTATTGCATTCGCTTCCAAAAATTATTTGTAAAATTTGTACCTAATTTGTATCTTCTACATACCGGAAGTTGCAGTGCTGCAGCCAGAAATGTCTTTAAGAAATGTTTTTTTGAGTCAGTCTTTAAAAAATTTAATAATTTTGTACACAAGACTCGAGAACTGGGCCAAGTTAAATTCACCTGGAATTCAGGAACGCCGACGACTCTCCCAAAATTCATGCAGGTGAGAAGAGAAACTCAGGGCCCGAGGTTTTTGGGTCGCTGAATCCAAATATGGCATCGGCAGACAACCCATGGACACCTGGTGCGCTCTAACCTGAACGCAGACGCCATCTTCGAACATTTTTTTACAAGAGTGCATAATAACAAGCCAAATATCATTATGGGGGCGTTTTATTTTCGTACTGAATCCGAATTTCATGTCGAAATCGACCTACCGAAAACCTGCTGCACCTAAACCTAGCTTTGAACGTCATCTTCGTAGCTTTTTCTGATAGAATCAAAAAGACGAACCGAAAATCGTTATGGAAGGTTCTTTGGGGCACAATATCAAAATTTTACGTCAAAAACGATCCTCTGAGCACGGGATGCACCGCAACCTGACCCTTAACGTCCGAGGGTTTTACTGACACAATGACAAAAATCGTCCCATAATTTCATACATCATTCATGTGTTACTCTTTCCTGGGGTTCTCGCAAAAGTTGATCCAGTCCTGTAAGAATGACGAGAATAATCTCGGGCTAGATCTCCGAATTTGGCAAAGTTGTCTTTCATTTTTCTGCCAATACTCAAAACGCTTTCATTTAAGTATACACTGAGACTTTTCGTTGCCCAAAGAACGCCCCATAACGATTTTTAGTTCGTCCCTTTCGATTCTATTGGAAAAAGCAATGGAGATGACGTTCAGGTGCACCAGGTGTTGGCGAAGTCGTTTTTCGGCATGAATTTGTATTCAGTACTACACAAAACGACCTCTATATTGATATTTGGCTTGTTATTGGCACTCTTGTAGGTAATGACGTCCGCGTTCAGGTTAAGGCGCACCAGGTGTCCGTAGGGTGTCTGCCGATGCCATATTTGGATTCAGCGACTCAAAACCCCGAGCGCTGAGTTTCTCTCCTTCCTTGCATGAATTTTGGGAGAGTCGTCGGTGTTCCTGAGCTCCAAGTGAATTTGAACATTATAATCGTGATCAGCAACCTCAAAAACCTCAAGTACCCGACTTGGGCCAGTTCTGAGTCTTATGTACAAAGTTATTAAATTTTTCAATGAACGTCTCAAAAAAGCATTTCTTAAAGACATTTTTGGCTGCACCATTGCAACTTCCGGTTTATATAAGGTACAAATTAAGTACACATTTTACAGTTACAAAATACGAACTCTTTTGTTTCTTTGCCTTGACTAATAATCTTTTAGTATCTATTTTTTACATCTTATGTATATTTACCTCTTTCATTTAAAGGATAAAAATCATTATAACTGTCTTCTGTCTTCGAAGAATTCTGTAGTACTTGAGTTGACACTGCAAACTCTCTGTTACTGGCCAAAGGACTGAAGTACACAATGCGGAATCCATCGTTCTGTAATGGCGAAAGGCTCATTCCAAAAATCCCTTCTTCGTACCATTGAAAGTTTAGGTTGTCATTGGTAAAATCACCTTAAGAAGATATATTATTATAACATTAGCTTATAACGCAATGGAATATGATAAATTAAAAAAGTTTTTATTTTAAATATTTAACACACCGTAGTTCAAAAACTAAGACGTTTAGGACATATTTTTATATGAAGTTTTTTTCTGTTGTAGAATGGCCCTGTAAAGTTTGTCGGTTGAGTTACTGACACCCTGTATGTATGTAGGTAATTTTACCGAAATTGATGAAAACTTTGATGTCTATTGGTGCCTAAACGGTGGGGTTTATCGACTTTACTAAATGTACCTTATTTTAGGGTTTTGATTGTCTATAAAATAACGCCCCCAGCTTTGCGATATCTGTCAAAATAAAAAGTTATGATGTAAATAAATTTTAAGTTTTAGGTAAGTGCCCTCTGGCGGTATTAAAAAGTACCTTTGTCTTAAAATTTTAGAATCTGCAAAGCTCGATTTGTGTGCCAAATATCAACTGGATTGGTTAAAAAATAAATGCAATATGGCGAAAAACCAAAATAAAAATTGAACTTTGGCGGCTTGTAACTCAAAAACGAATGACATTTTGAAAACATTACATGAAGCTCTACCCTTATTTTGTCAAGTAGAATCACCCCCTTAAGTTTCATGACATCACAATTTTTTTATTTTGACAGATAACGCAAAGCTGGGGGCGCCATTTTATAGACAATCAAAAACGTAAAAAATAAGGTACTCTCTATTAAAGTCGATAAACACCACCCGTTTAGGCACCAATGAACATCAAAGTTTTCATCAATTTCAATCAAAATTTACCTACATACATACAGGGTGTCACAAAAAGTAACTCAATGACTTGAAAACTTAACCAAACGATTACTGCAACAAAAATAAGAAAAAAACATATAAACATATGTCCTAGACGTGTTAGTATTTGAACTACGGGGTGTTAATGTGTTAATGTAAAATTAAAATATATATTTTTTAAATATTTAACACACCGTAGTTCAAAAACTACACGTCTAGGGCTATATTTATATGAAGTTTTTGTAGCAAACACTGTTGTGGAGATGCCCTGGATTTGTCGGTTGAAGATACCTAGCGAAGTATATGTGGTAACCCTGAATTGGTTAAAAATAAATTAAATTTGGCGAAAAAAACCAAAATAAAATTTAAAATTTGACGGCTTGTAACTGGAGAAAACCCATAATAAAAAATAAAATAGAAACTTTCGACTAGTATTTGTAGTGATATTTTGTACAAACATTTTGGAGACTACCTGATGGCCTAGATAAAGTATAAAGGAATGCAATGAAAAACTTTTGTATGGAATAACACGTTTCATCTTATATATCTGTAAGACGGTTGGTTGTACGGAGATTAACCAAGTATACCTTCTTTGTGCAAAATATAGGGTACGAAGAAACTTAAGGAGGTGACTCTCTTATGTTTATTTATAAAAAGTTCCTATAAACCTATGCCCGGACTTGCTTCATTTCGGAGATACAGAGCTTTAAAGTTTAAAATATTTTTTAAATATCTTGAAAACTGTTTAACCCATTTGGATGAAAATAAACCGGACTTTAAAAAGTTAATGGGAAAAAGAGCACTTAAAAAGTTAAAAAAATAAAAAAAAGAAGTCGGCTAATAGTGAATACCCAAATAAACAAAAGCTTTTTTTCTACTACTGTATAAATAAGAAAACTTTGTGGTCCTAGCAACGCGAATGATAACGAAAGAGAACCTTCGTGTTACCTGGTTGCTAAGCGTTGCTAGCTACGAAAGTAATATTTTCAGCGCCTGGACAAAAAGTAAGAGTAAAAAAAAAAGAAAATATGCTTGTGGGAAATATTAGGATTTATTTATAAAAAGTAACTAATTTATGACAAAATATTTTAAAAAACTAGGTTAGGTATTGACATTAAAAGTAATTGTGCAATTTGAGCAATTAGCAAAAGAAATTGGAGGAATAATACTTGAATTAACAGTTTTTAAATTTGTTGTTGGGGTATCGTTATCACCTTTAACTACGTTAATATTCATATTTTTCACTGTTACTTCATTAGAGGAAATATTGGTAGGAATTTCGTGTAAAATCTTCTTTGAAATTTCCACCTTATTACTATAGGATTCAGCAATATATCCCTCCGCAACAGAAGAAGACTTCCAACCTCCATGCCTTTTTAAGTCCAAAATATCGACATCCGAAGCATTGGCAAGGAACGTAGTTGACGTTCTTCTAAAAGAATGGCCAGTGTATCTACTGATGTCTTCAAGCTTCAAAAACTTCGCAATTTCTTTAGGTACATTTGAAATAGTGTGCTTTCCAATTACTTGATTAACACATTTACCTCTTTCATAACGATACAATAAGCGCTCATCTAGAGCATTCCTTGGTCTCAGCTTAATATATTCCTGTAGAAATCTGACATAAGGAACTGAGCCTTCATCGTTGGTTACTACAAAGTTTCTTTTAACTTTATTTTTAGACTCCACTATTTTTACTATAGCCACGTCATTTCTTATTTCTACATCACTTAGCTTCATTCTGTATATTTCGTCTGTCCGGCATGCCCCAGCCACTCCCATAATGGCTATTACTTTCATTGCTAAGTAACTTTGATCAGGCGCGTTAAGTAAAAACTTTATGATTTCTTCTTTTTTAAAATTTTTTGACTTTTTTGCCTCATAACCATCGTTTTTCCTTTTAATAAAAGCAACTAGTTTCTTGAACTCCGAAATATCTTGATTTTTGTTTACGGAAATTGTTAACTTGAGCATGGAATATACAGACCAGAGGGTTGGTGGTGATAAAGACTCGGATTTTCTTGAAAATACGCCAACATCACATTCTCGTCAATCCGCCCCACATTTTTGTAGCAAGCCATTCAGAAAACGATTTATATGTTTGATGGTACCTCTCTTTAGATTTGTCTGGCAGAAGTGAGGCACACGCAAGGTCAGCTGCCTTTTGGATGCCATTTTCATATTCATTTAACATTTTAAAATGGGAATGGATTTATACTAAATTAACAATAATTCAATATCTGACAAGTGCTGATGACAGACAATGTCAACAATAAATGTGTTGCTATGGATTAATTTTTAACAGGTAAAATTTCAAAATCTCTGATATTTCTATTAAAACATGATGTTAATGATTATTAAATTATGCGATACATAGAACAGTAGCAGAAAAAATATAATACATTACACGATGCGAAAGGCCTTTCAAGTGTTCGGAGGTTTTAAATGGCCTCGGCCATTTAAAACCACCTCACACCAAAAAAGTAAACTTTCGCATCTTGTAATGTAAATAACTGATGTGGTTTTCTTTCTTTGCCTTCTATATGTATATTGTTTTATTATTTAATATTCTTGGGATTAAAGGCCAGATAAAACAAAATTTTCTTTATAAAATACTATTTTAATTTTAACGTTTCGGCTCTCGGTATGAGGCCTTCATCAGAACTGGAAATACAAAGAGAAAAAAAGCACAATAGGGCTGTGACCAATTACAAAAATGAATATAGTTACCTTATTAGTAGAAATTTCCATATCCAGTCAGTGTTGAAAATTTAACATAAACACAACATTTTTGGACGATCACATAAAGGATTTTAGTATACATATATTACACATAGCGACACAATTTTAAAATTTAATAATAAAGGGCGTTTAAAAATGTAAATTCGGTGCTCTTTGATAAGAAAAAAATCACAAAAAGTTTAAAGCAAATAAATCGGCATGCTTGTCTTCGCGGCCGCCTTTGCTATATTTCTTTTATGATATGCCGGTTGATGCAGCTGGTCATCGCACTATGGGATAGAAATTAATTTTTTGGTCAAAATTCTGAAACTTACCAATCTAACTTAAAATGAGGTGCTTTTTACTGGAAAAATATTGAAAAAATATTATAAATTATTACAAATGCTCTTTGGAAACCTAAAACTTATTATATGTTATTATAAATTTACACCCCCTTAACATTATTATTTTTTATTGTACAAAATAAACTA
The DNA here is from genome assembly GCA_014170235.1 of Listronotus bonariensis. Classification (NCBI taxonomy): domain Eukaryota; kingdom Metazoa; phylum Arthropoda; class Insecta; order Coleoptera; family Curculionidae; genus Listronotus; species Listronotus bonariensis. The sequence goes on from JACEGR010002396.1 coordinate 12,278, forward strand.
AAATATCAGCTTGTTTGGTTAATTCGGTAGTATTCTAATTAGTAATCCGATGGTTATTATCTCATATGATATACAGGGTACGACAATAGGTATGATTTTTTTAAATGGAATACCCTGAATATTATATCAACACCAAAAAAATCTTTTAAAATGCTCTAAAAAATACTACATTTGATGTGTCTATCTCAATTAGTTTCGGAAATATGACCATCCACATCTGAAAATAATTTTAAATTATTCTTAGAAGCGTAATAGAGATACATCTTCCCAACTTTCTTTATTTTTTAACGTATAAAATAAATAAAAAACCCTGTTTTGTTGGGTAGATTCTGTAGAATCCATATCTTTCATCAGAATGCTTTTATCTTTCAGGATATACAGTGTAGGACAAAACATATTAATTTTTAAAATGGAAAACCTTGTAAATTATAAAAATCTTGTATCTGTCCTTACACTCAGAAGTAGCAAAAGTAGGAAGGCAATTGTAAGTACAAAAACTGATAAAGAAAAAGGTAAAAAATCTTTGACAAAAGTAGCTGAGACTTCGCGAGACTGCATCGGAAACACAACAATAGCTCTTATTATTTAAACTCTTTTACTTTTTTAGTAAATAAGGCTAATAATAAACTAAGTAGATTAAATGTTGTATATTTATGTTTACTTAAAATACATTTTCAAGTTTCTTATTACCCCAATAGAAGTCGTCATATCCTTTTATAATTTTGCGTACATGTAGTTTGGAGTATCTACTTTGAAATACACAAGCATGAGCCATTAAAATTTCAAAGTTGCTTTTTGGCCAAAATAATGGATTTCTATCCCATAGTGTATCGGCGCGTCGCTGTAAAGGATAGCGGCGCCTTTATATAAAATAGTCCGATTGCAGGCGGCCTTTTTATGTTTTTTGTATTATTTTCAAAGGGTACCGAATTTGCGCTTTTAAAATATGGGCGAAAACCGGTTTGTGCGCAAGCCAGTAAGAGGAAACGCACCCGGCACCAAACAAACTATTCGCATTATCGAAAAGAATTGTCGACGGCGTCCAGTGGCTGCAAATGGGGCGCTCCCGAGTGGCTCAGGAGCATTTCAGTTCTCTACTTTATGGCGTTCAGTGACGGAAAGTGTTTATGCACCTGAGGCTACCTCCGTTTTCTAACTCCCCTTGCCCTCATTGGCTCCAAGCCCTCTTTTGGTTTTTGTGCTTCAGAAACGCATGTTTTATGGTTTAAAGGATGGATATTTTAAGGTTATTTATTTTAAAATGGAATTAGATATTAAAAGAGATTATTATTATAAAGCCCAAGAGAGGTTAAAAACAACAGGAATTTTAAAATTTCTTAAAAAAGTTATCTCCTTGTCCTTGTCTGGATTGCGTTTCCAGTGACTAACTTTTAGAGCAGTTCAAGAGACTTCAGGCCCTGGAGCCTGTGACGCACAAAATTTTCGTCACTGGGGAAAGCTACCCTGGTTTTCTGTTCAAAGTACGGTAGCTAATGAGCGTTACGGTCAGACCACGGACGAAGGGTACGGGGTGCCGGTGTTTGTATTTTGCCACGGCGTTTAAGTACGCATGTTCGTCCACCCGCTGCGCGAGGTCGTAAAAATCCCGAAAAATGCTTCTTTGCCACTGCGGATCTAAATGTAAGGTTATCTATGGTAAGACCGCCACGGCAAGACCAATGACATCCTTCTGCTAAGACACACATGGACTCATGGATGATAAATAGATATTTTGCTCGTAAAGTAATATAAATCGGTTTTAAAAGCAAATGATAATAATTTTGTGCAAAACACATAACTTTAAATTTTTGTAATACCTACGTGTTTATGAGAATGTTAGAAATAACTGTCATATAATATATTTGAAGGTTATAAAAAACTGTAAAAAAATAATATTGATTTTACAACACGCCACACCTGATTGAAAATGCCTAACTTAAAGTGAAAAGTACTCAATTAAAATAATATTGTAACCCGCTGACACGCGACAAACATTTTTGATCAGTGAACAATATATACAGGGTATCCCAAACTTATTTCTTACACAAAAATATGTAACCGTCTACGCATAGTAACAAAAAGAAACCCTGAATAAAGCAAACCTTACTAACACACTTATTTTTATTGTCGTAATTAAAGCTTTTTTTTAAATAAAACACCCTAAATATTTTATAAAAATTCCTTGTTTGGGAATTTTAAAATAAGTATACATTTTAGTTGGTTTACTTAACATTGGGAAATTTGCTACATAAAAATATACGTGAGGTGTCAAGGTCTTAAAAGTATAAATTAAACAATTTTCTAGGTTACTTTTATAATAATAAAATAAAAACATTAAACAAACTGGGTAGCGTAGAAATGCAAAACAAACACTGGAAAATTTGATATTTAAGAAGAGAGAAAGAAATTAAAAGGGATGTTTATCAGATAAGAAGTAGTTAGTGAAGTCAGAGTATAAAGTTAAAGTTTTAGTTAAGCCCCGTACGGGCTACCCTAGTGGGGTATGCCCGTACTAAATTAAGTTAGTCAAATAAGTTAAGTTGGTTTTTAAAAAATGCAAAGTTAGTTTTGATGGTCCACCGGTCTCATGGTCCCAAGAAGATAGTTCCATATGGTACATTTGCCCAGTGACGTAAAGTGGCCCTATATATAGTAATTCAAAATATATACGCAATTTATTTTCCAGTGCAACTGTGCAGTTTTTAACATTATATTTATTATCGGATGCCAATGTTAGATATAATAGCATCTGTGTATTACTTCCGTTTAACCGGAAGTGATATAAACTTTGATATTTAAATGGAACACCCTGTATATTTGTTAGATTTGAATTTAAGGTCATTCCTGATATAAAACCATAGATATATTTATAACCTAACTTTTTTGGTTTTGGAGAAAATAGCGTTTGAAAATGTCCAAACGACAGCACATTATGCAGTTTTATGGGAAAACAAATGAACATCGTAAAAATTTAAAATGCTTAAATTGTTCTTTTAAAGATTCTACCCTTAGAGACCATAATAATACTAGGTCCTGTTTAACCGGAGCCGGAAGTGCTGTAAAATTTGAAAACTTCCAAGTATGATAACTCCGGATAAGTTTTACCGGAACACCCTGTATGTTCCCAGGATTTAAATTCACTTTAAGCTATTCCCTACAATATAAAACCCATAATATACCCATAACCCAACTTTGTAGTTTTAGAGAAAACTGAGTTTAAAAGGTCTAAACGACCTCGGAATAGAGAGTTTCATGGATATTTTTCGTCGTCTGGACCTTTTTAAATGCCGTTTTCTCTAAAACTAGAAAGAATAGGCTATGGGTATATTATAGGTTTTATATCAGAAATTAAAGGTTATAAATCTTAGGAAATACTCAGGATGTTCCGTTAAAATATCAAAGTTATATCTTCCGGCTAAACCGGAGTAATACATAGATGCTATGTTATCCAAAATTGGCTGTTTTATGTAATTTTGAAATCAAAGCCAAAAGATTTGCAAAAACGTCGATGTCCGTTTATTTTTTAAATTTTGATACTTTTCCTGTGGCAAGGGAAAATACTACTTTTATTATGGAAAAAATAATAATAACAATATCGTAACAGGTTTTAACTTACTCGATCTGCATGGATTCTGTAAACTGTGGAGAGTCCAGATTGACAATTTCCCAACTCATTGGCTTCTAAACTGGGATAAGGAATTAAAGGGTGGATTTTTACTGGGAATTTATGGGCACATAGTTGAGAGTTGCAGGAATACCTAAAATAAAAACCAGTACATTTAGAACTATTTTTTAAATAAACGTTGTGTTTAATTGCGCTTAAACAATTAAGGAGCCTTGTTATAAGCGTATTTTATAAAAAAGAAATTTTATGATTAACAGAAATAATTGACATAACTTTCTTTTGTTTTAAAAGGTACATCACTGCTTATAAATATCTACCACCATTAAAAAGGTCTTTTAAAGAGCTTTTATATTAAATGTGGTATTTTTGTAAAAAACTCTTTAAAAAGACCTTTTAATTAGTGGTATAAATATACAGGGTGTCCCATTAAAAAAGGTAAGTTATGTCAATATATTCTGGTAATAAAATTGTTTTGTATATTTTCATAACAGAAAAAAACTTGATTATTTACTTTACAAGTTGGTTCTTGGATCATTTTCTTTAAGTTAACAAAACAAAAAGTTATAATTTAAAATGCGGACAATTTAGATTGGACATATAAACAGAGGTCCAAAGAAAATGTATTGTTTTTAGAGACTGAGGGTATACCTTTATTTTTTATTCTCATTTTATTAAATAAAGCGTCCATCTCTGTTTTAATAAACTTGAGCTGTATTTTTGTAGCTTTAGGAAGCTAATTAAGCTCTTATTTAATTAGTTAAATTTATTAGCTCAAAGAGCGTATTAAGCAGAGCTTGCGAAGCACAGACATCTATCTCCAAAAAAATGGCACTAAATTTTGTGCAATTTCTAAAACTGTTTTTTAAAGAAAAATGTAATTTGCTCTTTTAGCAGAAAAAAATAATTGTGAGTCTTTTATTTTTACAAATTCGATTTCTTGGTTTGTCTTTTGTCAGTGCATGATTTTTTGGGTAAACAAATAAAGATAATTTTTCCGCACCTTGATCACATGGCCAAGTCGTGAGACACTTTTTTGCTATTAATTCTAAGAAGTCTTTGGTAGAAGTAAAAAAAAAAATAGACTGAAGAATCGCTTTCCAAATAGTTTATTCTATTTTTTAAGTACCATTCTGTATATAGCTGGAAAATTTTTTCTATTAATAAGCTTTTTTAGCTCCACTTGTATGTATGTATATGTGTGTATGTAACTTCTCCTTTAACTGTTGTCCCCCCTATGCTGGAAATTTACAACTACTAATGACGAGAAATTATAAAATAATTTATATGAGAATTTTGCATGACAATAAAATCCAAACTAGAAAGGTGGAAAAGTAAAATCTGCAGTTAAAAAGAAACCAAAAAGCACACTTTCACTTCTGTAAATAATGCTTTTCATATCGTTTTAAACTAAAAGGTAAAAAATAAATATAGTTTGAAAAAACTAGAATGCACGCTTTTAAAGTTACATCGAACTTAAAATGTGTAAAATAATATTTAAAATATTCTTAAAACAATAACTAAAAAAAAAAAATGCTAGTATTATTGTAAAAAGCGTGGGCGCTGTGTGCCCTATTTTGAATATATCGTGCCCCGACTAGCTTTTTACAATGGCTAATACTAGTAGTTTTTTGCTCGTGTGTTGCCAAAAAATTTTAGAAGAGTGGCTTTGGTATAGATGTGCTTTAAAACCAGCAATTTAGTTTAGTTTTTTTAACCTACATTTCTTTTGAATTTTTAGTTTGACATGCTACGAAAACAGGGTTTTTAGCTTTTTTAAACTATATTGACTGTAGCCAAATCAGGAGAAGGCCTCGGGGTTTGAGGTTAAAAGAAAGAAAAAAGTTCACAAATAAAACATATGTTGTGGTTAATTCTTAGGTAAGGGTTAGTATTGGGAGGAGCGCAAACTCAAGAAAAGAGCGCAAATTAAGAGTAAAAACGTGGGATTTGATCTGAAAATTTTTTTTGCTCTTGAGCTCCTACGATTTAGATAATTATTTTGGTGACTGTTTAAAAACATTTGTAACAATGGCGCAACTTCACGCTTCACTAGAAAATACACCTGACACTGACTTTGGTATTTGGGCATCAAAAATCCATGTCTAAAGAACATTGCATCGGCAAAGATGTCAACTTCACAACAATTTTCGTTTTATTTCATTAAAAAAATATATAGTTTTTCTATTAGCTGCAAGCGGGGGACTGTTTGAAAATTCTGGGGACAAACTTTACAGGTGTTTACTAAATATAATAAAATTCGTAAAGGGACCTTGTTTTAAATTTTAAATAAATTTCTTTCTAATATATTAACTGTTTAATATATGTACTTTTTTAACAATTTATTCGTAAACCTAATTTTGGGCGAAAATACAGTGTTGAGGTTAGCCAGGAAGCTGTACGAATTTAATGCAAAAATAATGTAAAAAACGTAGGAAAACAGGGTTTTTTCACTTTCAAATTCTTTCAGATTCGTGATCAGCCCCAAAAAAAACTCCCCATATGCCAAATTTCGTCAAAATCGGGTTGCTTCCACTTTCTGGACGAATTACCGGTTTTTTTGTAGAGCTTATTATGAATATGATGAATTACAATGGATCTTCTATTACCTCTTTTTGCAAATAATTCTTGATTTAAAAGCTAAATCAGTACTTTTTTATAAAATTCTAAAGCTTCACTTTTAATCACAGTAGCCATTGCGGCGCTATGGTTATTGTGATTAAAATTGTTAAGAAAGCTTCCACAATTTTACGAAAAAAAAAAAAAAAACTGCAAGATAAATAGACAAATAGGGTTTTAGGAACTGGAAATGAGGGGAAATATTAAGTGCTAATTTAGCAAAAGAAGAAGCTTAATAATTCTGTGCAAAAAAGAAGGAGGATAGAAGAGTTTTTATCACTCCTAAAAAAATAATTGAAAGGGTTGCGGTTCTAAAAATAATGGGCCCGTAAAGTTTTAGGATTAAAGTTTTATTAAAAGTTGATGAGTGATATTTATGTAAATATTTTAATTACTTTTTGGAAAAATCGGCTCGGAACAAGCCGATTACGAGATTACAGAGAATCGTCCATTTATTTTTCACTTACCCTCTCTCCACCGTGGAACAGAAACAAACATTTTCTCGCCCCATAATTCGATACCAACCGGCAATGCGTTTTCTGGCATCAATTTTCCCGATGCTATATCGTTAAGTTTAAGATTGTTATCTGGATATTCAAAATCCAAGATATTCCATTCAAAATGTTTTTGAAGCTTATATGTAGCAAATACATCACTTATTTTTACAAGGCAATGTAATAAAAGGATGATTTTTATTTGAACATTCATCTTTATTTTAGATTTTCGTGGTCCTAAAAACAAAGAAAGTAACTTAAATATTGGATGTTCTCTATAATAAGCATACAGTGCTATTCTTTAATATCCCCCCTTTTATTTTTTAAACGAATTAATTAAAAAAGTGTACCGGATGAAAGTTTCAATATGGCGCCTGAGCGCCATCTTGGGAAAAAATTTAATAGAAAGGAGGTTCTTCTGACACATTATTTTAAGGCTCTTGACGGTACTTAATAACCCTAAAATATAAAGGGCGGTACTTTAAAAATTACCTAAACACCTGATTTGGATGGCCCTATTTCCAAAACTATTATAGTTAGATGTACTTAATGTAGTATTTTCTAAAAGCTCTTTAAATATTTTTTTTTAATGGTAATGTAATATGCTAGCTGACTTATTAAAAAAATATATACATTTTTTTCTACCCTGTATATTATTACCAGTATTATCATTAAAATAATCTTGTAAAGAGCTTAAAGAAAACACCACGTTAGGTACATCTTACTATATATTAAAATATGGCCATCAAATCAGGTATTTGAGTACTTTTAAAGTACCGCCAATCTATATTAGGTTAAGGTATCAACTTTATATTCTGGAGTTATAAAGTACTCGTCAGGAGCTTAAAGTGATGTCACAAGACCCTTTACATTTACCTTTTTTTTCCAAGATGGCGCCTAGCAGCCTCTTCTTGAAATTCCCTCCTGTCAATTTCACTCTAAAATATGGTAATTCATGCATTCATTTCAGATCCCAAAATTTTACTTTTTTAAAAAACAAAAGGGCGGAGGAACATTAGAGAAATGTACTGTGTATTTTTTTAGACGTTATTAAAGTACTACACATGAAATAGAAGACACAAAGTAAATAACCTAAAACACAGGCCCACAAAAAGAAAAAAGTTTCGAAAGACTAGATCATGGTATCTTTCATGTTTTTCGGATCGCTGAATCCGAATCTAAGGTCGGTGACCTTGAAATGACCTTGACCTTGATCTGATGGGGTCAAAATAACACCGGATTTGGCTTCAGCAACTCAAAAACATATACTATATAAAAGACGAATGTAGGTCTATTTTCGATGAATTTTGATGATTTGATCTAAAAATGACCTTGACCATGACCTGATGAGGTCAAATCGTTCTTATATTTGGCTTCAGCGACCCCAAAAACGCAACATAAAGTACTCATGTAGGGCTACAAAGTATCTACAGATAGAACACTTTACCTTTAACAAAAAAATTTTAGATAAAAGCTGTAATAAAAACGGCTCTATAATATACAGGCTGGATTAAAATCACGAAAATGTAAAAAAATATAAAAAAACTTAATTAAAAAGTAATTAAAAAGTCTAAAATATATTTTTTAATGCTTATGATTACTTGGGAAAATTAATTGTAGACTAAAGTAAATGTTTCTTTTTTAAGTTAAGTTAAAATGTATGTAAGTTGTAACCCAAAGAGTAACAATTTATTTAACGAAAAATTTAAATTTTTATTTCTTTTTCATGGTATTGTACTAGGCATTTAAAATAATATTTATAACCATTTTTGTTATTTGCCAAAATACCAGTTGCGTAAATTTGAATCTCACTGTATAACAGAAGGCGATTCTTTTAAACGCTTTTATTCTAAGAAACGTATATTTTTATTGAATTGTCAAAATTTTTCCAGTTTTCCATAAAGATTTTTTTAAACCCAATTTTTCCTGAAAACCGTAACTAATAGAAAAAAATTGTTCTTTTTTGGTTGTATTTTTATGCAATTTAATTAAGTAGTTTAAAAATACATTTTTTTATTTTTAACAGAAATAATTTCGCGATTTTAAACCACTCTGTATATCCTACGGCGATTTTAATTAAAGCTTTTAGCATTTCAGACGAAATTAAACTTTTTATAAAGAATAACTTTTTTGAAATATTAAAAATATTTGCATCGCCACTCGCCAGACTGACCATAGGAAATCTCATGTAAAGACTATTTTAAAGACATTGATAAGATAAGCTTATACACTAAATTTTGTACCCATCTAATAAGCCAATTAAAAGATATTAAAAAATATATATTTGCGATAGTGCCCAAAAATTAAAAAAAAATGAACGTTTAAAATAAATGATAAAATTTCTTGTTAAATTTCTCATTATCATTTTTTATTTATAGTTAATTAAAAACTAAGTGTAAAATGTATTTTTATATAATTATTATGCCTATTTTAAAAGCTGAATAAAATATTTTAATCATTTTTTAACGGTGAAGCTTAGTCTCTTGTTCCTAAAATTCTTTTATCTCCCTGAATGCACCAATTTCAGTATTAAAAAAATAGAGCGAATCTAAGTACTTCTTAAAATAGATGGTATCGTATAAAAAGTTATTAAGATATATTATTATTGGTACTTACATTAGCAAAAAGGAAAAGGAAGTAGTGTTTAAAAGTTACAAATATTTAAAATATTGATAATTAACTAGTCATCTTTTATTAATTATGCTATTATTTAAGTTTGCTGCCTAGTAGAATTTTTGCCTGATCAGCAAAAATGCGTATTATAGTATCAGTTTTCTGTAACACAGGGTGATTAAATAGCGCGAAAAAATAAAAATAGAATGTTTAAATAGATTTTTTCCCTTATTAAAGATTTAGTTATTAGATAATAGAGACATTTTGCACCTCTTATTTTGCAATTCCGTTGTGGTTAACGTTATTCTGAGACTGCGCAGTAACGCAAACATGATCCGTTATCGTTATTAACCATACCGGACTCCTTTAATTACGGATGAATACCGAAGAGCTTATCGTTATCATTATCGTTATTGGTAAACTGCGTGGTTGCCGAATTGTAGAATTTTTAATTAATCAATTATTTAAGAAGGTTGAAATTTTAATACCGTATTAATTAAAATAACATTGATACATAGCGAATAATTAGCGAAAAATCCATAGCAGTAAGAAAAATAAAATAGTGGTAAGAAATTAAAACAGACTTGCATTTATAAGGATGTTTTAAATCAGTAATTAATTTACATGTTACAATCTGGCACACTTGCTTTTTATTTTACTACCAAACCTAACCTTATTTTTGTGTTTTGCTTTTTTGTTTATACTGTATTGTTTACATTTTACATCTACTCTAAAAACAAAATCAAGAGAACTGTTTAGCATATGTATTAAAATATCAATATATAACTTATGGAGAATAAATTAAGTACTGATTTTTCGTAAACTTTAAAATCGGTGAACCACAGGCAAAAATAAAGTTTATGTGTCGAAATCGCAGACGCAAGATAAATTTCTTAAAAGAGGTTGCAAAATCTCTGTCTAAAACTGCTGTCTTAATCGTTATGTTTAATAACGATAACCATAGGGAGGCCAAAAAACGTCTGTTATTTTAAGAGGTGCAAAATGTCCCTATTGAATAAATAAGTCTCATTTTAAAAATACCAATAAATTACATTAAATATTGCTCAGGACAAACAATGACTAAAAATTAAAAAACACTAAGTAAAATTCTAGAAAAAAATAATGATAAATAAAATAAAAAATAAAATACTAACTTATTTTTTGTTTCAGAAATAATATGGAATCGCTTTGAGCCCGTATTGTAATTCTAAATTTTTAAAATAAAATTACAACTGATAGTAAAGTGTTCTATGAGAAATACCAAACATTATCATAATAACTCATTTATTGTTTTTCTTTTTATAAAGAACAAAAAATTATAAAAATTAGTATCTTGAAAAAGCTATTAAAATACAGAATTTAGTTTTAATAATTATTTATTGATGGTTAAAGCCATATTAAAATATACGTGAAATTAGTCTTACCTTTGCCTAAATGCTCTTTATGTTGTTTTTCACTTTATTAAAAAAAAATCAAATTAGGTTTTATGCATGTTTTTCCTAGGAACAACAAATTTTGTATAAAACTTGTTGTAGACCTTTTTCTGTCTTTTATATATAAGAGAAAGTAAAAATCAGCTACGATATCATTAAAATCACATATAAGTTAATGCAAATGCGCCTACGGTTTTTCTTGGACATGTTTTCGTGCTACCTAAATTTCCCAATATCAATAAACCATTTTTATTTGTTATAATAATTTTCCTTCTGAGGTATTTTGTAAAATTAAAATAAAATTTATATTTAAATCATGGGCGGCACACTATAGGATGTTTAAGAAAACTTTGGACAAAATTAGAATCTCAGGAAGGATAGTAGATTTTCGATTTTTGCACAAAAATTTAGTTGCTGTAATTATCTATCCAAGAAAAATAGTTTTTAAAAAAAGTGCACTGTGGCTATATCTCATTAAAACCTGGGAGTTTTAAGAAAAAATGCCTTTTTATCATAACTTTCTTACCACACCAGATATTTCCACAAAACTTAATACACTTCTTTGGACCATTATATTAAATTTTTGGCTGTAAAAGTTTTAAAAAATCCCAGTGGCGTTCGAACAAAATTTTTATAGAATTTTTTAAAGAAAAAGTAGTACGTCACTGCTTTTTCTTTGAATCAATATTATTTTTGAAATACGTATTTACTTTGGGGATAATTTGGTGTCTTGATATTTTTTCCAAACGACGAACGGTTTGCGCTTAAAAAAATAAAAGCCATGGCTTTATATTTTTATACGTAAACCGTTCGTCGGCGTTGCTACGGAAAAATATCAAGATACTAGGTTGCTTTCCAGTGACGAAAATTTTTGTGCGTCACGCTCCATGGCTTGAAGCTCTTGAACTGCTCTAAAAAGTTAGTCACTGGAACGCATCCTTAGACTAGGAAAGAGAGATACTTTAAGAAATTTTAAAATTTCGTTGTTTTTAACCTTTCTTGGCTTTATAATAATAATCTCTTTTTAATATCTAATTCCATTTTAAATAAATAATTTTAAAAAATCCATCCTTAACCATAAAAACACGTTTGAAGCACAAAAACCAAAAGAGGGGTTGGTGCATGAGGGGCAAGGGAAAGAAAAACGGAGTAGCTCAGGTGCATAACACTTTCCGTCACTGGAACGCCATAAAGTAGAACAAAATGCTCCTGAGCTACTCGGGAGCGCTCTATTTGCGTCACTAAAAAGCCACTCTGATACACCCGTAGGTAAATGAGTATTTTAAAAATAATATTAATTGAAAGAAAAAGCAGTGGCGTACTATTTTATTTCAAAAAAATTGAATACAAATTTTGTTCGAACGTTACTGGTAAATTTAATTTAAAAGTTTTACAGCAGAAAATATAATGTAACGGTTAAAAAGTGTACCAAATTTTTAGGAAATATCTGAAATAATAGAGGAGTTATGATAAAAAAATCTTAAAACTTGAACACCCTGTATTTCAAAAAGAAAACGCTTGCAGACATAATTTTATTTATTATCTTGCATTTTAAACAGTGTTAAAAGTAAAGTACCAACTTAAAAAAAACCCTGTAAAAAAACCTTTTGATGATAACCGCCTAACTGTTGAACTGAAAATCGTTAAACAAAATTTCTATAAATATTGTTTGAAATGTTTTGATGCCAGCTTTCGATTTAATAAAATTTGTAATTTTTTTAATGTGTTTTGGCAGTATAGGATTTTTTTAAAATTTTAAATTTTAATGCAGGGGCGGTCATGGGGGGCCATGGGGCCATGCTCCCCTTTAATGCCACATCCTTTGTATTTCATACATATGTAATGGCAAATATGGGCATTTTGGGCATTGAATGATGATATGGCCCCCCTCAGGGCTTTTGAAATACGTGGGAGTTTTTTTGGAATTTTATAAATTAAAAAATGAAAGAACAACAATAAAAAAGTAGGTGAAGGGACCTTTTTTTTGCTCTTCGAAATTTTGTTTTTTCTAGGGGCGCCAAGATTTTTGTTTTTGGTACCTCACACACTTTCTCTCGGCCTATGGCCCCCTCAAAAAGTCGATATGACCGGCCCTGTTTTAATGAGATATAACCACACTGCACGTTTTGGGAGACTATTTTTCTTGGATAGATAATCACATCAACTAAATTTTCGTGAAAAATTGAGCATCTACGAGTCATCCTTCCTGAGATATCTAATTTTGTCCAAAATTTTCCCAAACATCCTATAGCGCGGCGTGACGATCTTGTGCCTTTTTTTTGAGTGGTTATAGTTATTTATTATCCAAGAAAAACAGGCGCTAGATGTTAGTCCTAGTTTGAGCCTCCCGACGCAAAGCGTAGGGAGACAACACAACCTGGAGCTAAAATCTACAATTTTTTCGTGTTATAATATACTATTTATTTTCTGTAACGGGAATTCGAAAAATTGGTATTTATCATACAAGGGGAAAATATTAATCACAACCCATTAGTTCTAGATTTTAGCTCCAGGTTCTGTTGTCTGTGTGTATTAAAGCTTCACTTTCAATCACAGTAGCCATGGACGCTGCCGTTGTAATTGCGTCTTTAAATAGTCTTACTAATTAAAAAAAAAAACAAATGAGCAAAGAAATAGTAAAGAATACAAAGAATTTTTGTTTCTTTCGTAAGCCACCAGAGGGGTTTTAAAATAAAAGCAGCCAGAGTTGTGTAATTTTAAAACACCACCCTGTATTTTCACGCAAGGTTAACAGTAAAATACGTTATTTTAGATTTTTAAAAAAATCTAAACCTTTTACGCTATTTACCCACTCTTGCTCGTATACTAAAAGGTATTAAAATAAAACGGGACCACTTCTTAGTCATTAACTTGATTAAATTATAATGTTTTAAGTTGTTTACGCAAATAAAATACTAATTAGTAATACAGGAATGTTGGTACCTAAGATTATACCGTATCAATTAAAAGAATGGGTAGGGTCAGAGAAGGTTATTTAATTTGGTGATATGGTAATTTGGTGACAGTTTGGTTTTTTGGTTTTTAACACCTATTAGTAGATAACAGGTAGGAAAAACCTTCGACTAGGCCTGACAACATCCAAAAATGACTGTTATAGCGAATTTAAAACAATTTCTACTCCCTAAGTCAAAAATTGTGTTCCAGCGGGTCTATTCTCGAATCTCACTACACAATATCGAATTCGTGATCAACGAAATTTTGCTCAAAACTGGTTTAACTGGTTTTCATGCGAGAACCTATCAATAGCTTTGTTCGCGGGTTCGATTCTGAACCGGTTCTGGGACTATTCGCATGCGCAGTGAAAAAGCAGCGTTCGCGGTTAGTAAAATCCTGAATTTTTAGTAACAGTTCTGTGTTCGCGGGTTACAATGGAATCAGTTCGTTACCGGTTCGTAATCTGATTAGCAGTCCTGGGATTTTTTGTTGGAACTAAAAGTTCAGTTCGGAATTTCATGCGCATTGTCGACATGGTCAGCTGTTTTCTGTTTTTGTGGTACAGAAATAAACCGTTGTATTACAGTTTATTTGTTTCCGTCACTTTTATGCGGGTAAATATACCTGTTAAATATTTTTTTTATATTTTTGTGATTCTGAGTGTATATAAACAAAGGATTTTTATTTGTATTCCATATGAATATATGTATGCAATAAAATAAATAAAGATTTAATTAAAAAATATAGACAATATTACAAGATTCTACCATTTCTTGTTGTTTGAATTTTATCTTTAGTTAAATACACATACTTATGTTAAAAACGAGAGGAGGCAGGGAATCCCTCGTCTTCCGCCGAGAGACCTCGAGTGGCTTTCGACAGTATAACAATTTACCTTTTTGTTTGAATTCATTTTTTTATGTAGTATCCAATTTAACCATGAAAAATCCTAACCAAAAGGCTAGGTTAGAATACATCCTCAGCTGTATAGAAAATCGTTCGCGGTAAATAAAAATTCCAAACTAATAAATAACTAGACATGCGCTTTAAAACAATTCTAAACCAGTTCGGTTCTGATTCAGAATCGGTTCATTACTAGACCCACGAACAAAGCTATTGTCGAACGTGATACTAGTATTCGTGATTCGAGAATTGCCGGCCTGGGACTCGATTTTTGACAGAGGAAGTAGAAATTTCGAATGAAAAGGGTTTCTCCCCTTGCTTTTCAAATTACCTACTTTTGATTGTAATAGAAAAAAGCAAATAAAATACCTTTTCCATCAAAAATTTCTACTGCCTAAGTCAAAAATCGGAACCCTGGTCGTTAAATTTGAAGCTACTTATCATAGTGATAGTTCCGTCTATCGAATTTTCCTAAATTTTAAAAATAAACCGCATTACAACACTGAAAAAAAAGATATCTTAAAACAAAAGCCTTAGATTTAATTTGAGAGAATTGTGACCTTTATATGTGTTAAAGAAATATGATCTCAAACAGAAAAAATATGTTTTCAGCTTTGCGTCCTAAAGTTAAAAGAAGGCGCTTTTGTAATAAAAATAACCTTATTTTATTTAGTGACCCCAATGAGTCTACATTAAAGAACGATGTATTCCGTTAAAAACATCGAGCAATTTCTCACTGAGAGATTCTTTCTTTAAGACAAGATAGTAAATACCACGGACTGAAATAAAATTTAATTCAATTAAGATAATTATATTAAATAAACAACTCAAACTGGCTGTCCCGGGTCCAATAATACGAATACCAAGTGTATCTTATAAAAAAAAACTTTCGTTGTTCGAAGGTAGGATATAATAATACCGTTGATACCGCACTAAAAAGCATAATTCAGTGAATACTTATATTGAAGAAATAGGTTCTTTGACATAAAGGTTAAAGATTTTGGTATAGGTTCTTAAGATAAGAACCTATTATTTTAAAGAAAATTCATTAATATTTTGATAGAAACATTTAATATTTCTTTTGTTTAAAATCTTAAAACTTATATTTAAGATATTAAAGAGCTTAAATCATAAATCTTTAGGTTCTTATTTCTTGATTCTGATATTCTTAAAATAATACTAAGGATATTTTAATTTAAAGAATTTCTTTTACATTAAAGACATAAATTAAAGTATTTTTCTCCCAGTTTAAGAACCACTATTATTTTAAAGTAAGAAATAAATCTTGGTTTAAAAGCACAACTATTTATTCAAAAAGAATGCATATTTTTAAAACCTTGTATTTGCTTAAAACAAGACATTTTTTTTCTGTGTAAACTGACTGATTTTTCCATATTCAAATCGATGAAATAATGGGAACACTTGATGTAGCCGGTCCATTAATGTCATGAGTCATTTATTTTATTTTCGTGTTAACCTAAGCTTGGCAGGAAAAAGAAAAATGTTTAAAAACAAATTAGTGCAGCGAGTGAATACCTACTGATATGGAAATCAATCCTTATTAAGCGAGGAAATTGCTCATTGCCTAATGCCATATTAAAAATTCATTTTAGCTTAGGAATAATTGAAGTGTGTTGAAAAAATGACTTAATTAGTAACACAAACAGTCATTTTTTACAAGGTGAAATATATTGGAAGCTTACCATTAAAACATTTTAAATTATAAATCAGAGCAGGGCCGTATTACCTGTTTGTGGCGCACTGCGCTAGAATTTCCGGAGCGCCTATTTTCCACCAAAAAACTTTTGAAGAGAAAAAAAAGGTCATTCCGTCCTATTCACGCTTATTTGAAATTACTGGGAACCAAAACTCCCCACTCAACCCAAACTTTTAAAACCTCCCCTGTCTACCGCCTATAACTCCCCTGTCTGGCGCCTATTTTTTTTATGGCGCCCTAGGCTGTAGCCTAGTCAGCCTAATGGATAATACGGCCCTGAATTATAGTAAATGTTTCAGAAACAGAAAATTGTTTGCTCTTCATATTTTTTGTCCCTAAAATCTGCAGTTTTGAGGACCAGCCTACTTAGCCTGTTGATAAATCCGACACTTTCTGCTCATAAAACCTTTAAGCCCCGGCTACGATAACAAGCGGAAAGTATTAAATCTCTTTACTGGTAGCCAAAGTCGATTGATGAGATAAGGTCACGACATTCGCCATATTGACTAGCGCGGCTGTGACGTCAAGTCGGGTCATTTTCGGCCATGTTTGATTTTAGGCAGATCAGTGGCGTAGAATTAAGGAGAAAACAAAAAAGAACTGTATGTTGTAAACAAAATTTACTGGATTATTTTAATAGGCATAACTTAAAACAAAAACATAAATGTGGTTTAAATAATGAAAATAAAAAATTATCAAAGCGACGACAGGACGATGAGGCAGAGCAAAACATTTTCCATGGTTCCGTAAGTCAAAAACCATTTTAAAAACTTTGTATACAGGGTGTCCGCTAATGAATGGTACACAGAAAAACCACAGATTCCTTATGCCAAAATATTAAGATTTAACCAAACATACCTAATATCCAAAAGTTTATAATAAGGAAGATACGGGGGTGTCATAGTAAAAAGAAAAAGTAAATTTATTTCGATAATTGTTCCCTCCTTTTTAAATATCTTAATAAAACGGTATCTAGGGGTTTTTAAACATTAGCTTTTCAGATCGAATATTAATTTTTGTGTGTAGACTAGAGGGCGACTATTTAAAATTCTCTAAAACTACCCAATTTTTTGTTACTACTCTGTATGTATGTAAAGTAGTAAGCTTCTCTATGCTTTCTGCACAAAAAGGTATACTTAGTAAGAATCGGTCTTGATAACCGTTTTTAAGGTATTCACGTTTTAGTTGTTCAGTGCACCCGAAAGTATGTACCTTCAATAACATCGTATTAGCTATAATTACAACTGCTTAGATATAAATAGCTGGTATCTAAAAACTCCTAGATACCGAGTTTTATTAAAATGTTTAAAACATATCAAAAATTATCGAAATGCATGAATAAAAAATATGTATATCTCTTTAACACCCCGTATCTTCCTTATCATGAACTTTTGGATATAGATATGTTTGTTTAAATCTTAAATGGGTATTTTTCGCATAAGAAATCTGTGGTTTTTCTGTGTACCATTAATTAGCGGACACTCATCTGTATCATATGTATATAAAAACACGAATGACTGAAAATTATTCGACTAAATACTATCAAAATTTCTAAAATAAAACGAGTCCGAACCAAGAATATGTGAAGTCTCTAAACTAACCAAAAACATTAACAACTGGAAATTCTTGCAAAATATACAAAATACAACCAAAATGAAAATGGTAAATTTCCACAGTTTTTACTGTGTTAACAAAGTTTCGACAAGGCACGACTCTGTCATCAGCTGATAATGCTACCAACTTTGAACAGAACTGCCAACCGAAATCGTAATTCTCACACCCTCACGTCCCTGACAAAAGCTATCACCGGTCTTGCTTATGTCTAAACCCCTTCTCATAAAGAAACTCTGCTGGTAGCCCGTAAAAATGGTTTTTGGACACGTCTTTAAACTCGTTTATACAGGATCAGCTAAATGATTATACACATAGGCAATTGAGCAAAAGACTGTGGCGGCTAGCGGGTCTAAAAACTGGTGTAGTGCAGGAAGGGAAAAAGCGCATTCACCATTTTAGCAAAATTGAAAATACTTAACTATCAAAAGTCTAAGTAAAAAGTCTTAATATCTAAACTTACTTAATTTATCAATTATATATTCATAAAATGGTTGAGTTTTTATCAATTCCTGTAGAAGCTCCTTTTGAATTGAAATATTGGCCAAAGATAAAAGTCTATCTTTGGATATAGTGTTTCTTAAGAAAGTTTTTAAACGCTTAAGACAATAAAAACTCCGTTCCAATGATTAAAAATTAGCAAAAAGTTTATACGCCTAGGTAAAAATGTCTTTATTTGCGCCAATTTGTTTCACTAACTGCTGCAATGAAATATTTTTATAACTTTCATTAGCAAATATTAGGTCAAGTTTATTTTTAATCCGCTGATTTTTTGAAAATGATTCGGCATATATCTTCAATAAATTTTGAAAAGAATCAGTGGGAAAAGTTTGGTTATACTGGCCAAACTTTGCAGTATCAGCAAGACAAAGAAATTTTAGTTTGTAACAATCTTCGAATCTTACTTCCATTTCCATCAAAATATGATCTAATATTTCATAGAGAAGTGCCCTGTACTGTCCTTTAATTTCCTCCTGTGAAAAATCACTGTCGCTAATAATACTCAAACGGAAACAATCGAAATAATACGTGAAAACCAACGAAACGACCAAAACCTATACTATCTTTTTAAGGCTAGCGATTTACCAAGCAATACACCTGATACCTCCACCCGCGATTCTGGCCACCGGAAAGTATAGCGTTGTCATGGCAACGGAGCGTCAAAGCGTAAACAAAACCCCGCATGAGGTTTATACTTCGGTCCGTTTTATACTTGCAATACACTTGTCGCGTTGCCGAAAGAGGAGGAAAGCGACTCGCACCAGCGGTTAATTTATATGCAGAGTTTCTTTATGAGAAGGGGTTTAGACATAAGCGAGACCGGGGATAGCTTGGGTCAGGGACGTGAGGGTGTGAGAATTACGATTTCGGTTGGCAGTTCTGTTTCAAGTTGTCAGTATTATCAGCTGATGACAGAGTCGTGCGTTGTCGAAGCTTTTATTGTTTGGTAAAGGCTCTGCTATTTTCGTTTCGGTTGTTTATTTTCGAGTTGTAAATGTTTGTTGTTAGTTTATAGAGATTTCATATTTTATAGGTTCTAACTGTTTTTATTTTAGTAATTTTTTATAGTGTTTAGTCTTTAGTGTTGTTCATTAAGTTGTACATGATGAAGAAGTGTAGTGTCGAGGGTTCTAGTTTTGTTTATATATTTTTTTAGTTGATGGTTATTAATTAAAATACGCCTGGCGATACTTTCCACCTTTGTATGTGATTATTTCTGTACAATAAGGATTATTTTATTATTAATATTATACATGAGTATTTTTAAAAGAAAATAAAGCAGAGTTAATAAATCAGTTTTGTGTATTAGTCATTATAGATACAAAAATATAAATACTGTTAAGTTTTTAAAATATGCTTCAAATTAAAAGTTATTTAGTTATGGGTACTTTAAAAAATATTATATAACAATATAAGTTTTAAAATTAAATTTAAAATTTTGTTTTTTTTTTCAAAGAAAGGTACCTAATTAAATCTTAAACAGTTTTCAGGTATTATACCCTATATGTCCTTAAAATTTTAACAAAACTAAATATAGCTGCCGTCCTTAGTTAAAACGTCCTAACTATATTTTTTAAAAATGTTGGCCTATATGTGTAAACAAGTTATTCTATGCATTATTTATCTATTCTCCCAAGTTACGACGTCCCTAACTTCATTGACGCAACACACACAATAAAAGTTAGGACGTTGTTAACTTGGGAGAATAGATAAATAATGCATAGAATAACTGATAATATATATGCATATACGTAGTAGTAGTGTAGGCCAACATTTTAAAAAATGTAGTTAGGACGTTTTAAAGCCTACTGTCCATGAGAGCGGTTTTCCGCTCGCGGATAATAATTCAGCGTTGTGATTGGCGGGAAAAGCATTTTAAATTTTCACTAACCAGTCACAACGCTGAATTATTATCCGCGAGAGGAAAACCGCTTTCATGAACATCCGGCTTAACTAAGGACAGCAGTGTAATTTGGAACCATGTACCAACTGTTGTAAAGAATATAATTTCTGAGAAATTACAAATAAAAAGGTTTCCTCTATGTAATAAACAAGCAATATTAGTTACGCATGTTTACATGTCCGTATTTAGTTAGATTGTCTCTTCGTCACATTGCATATGTCTTATATGTTATTTAGCTCAACCGGTAGGTATATAACAAATAAGGAACCAGTTATTTATGTACATACCTATACAAAGTTTTTATAATGGTTTTTGAATAAATGAAATAATTATTTAATTACCTTTATAGTTTAATTATAACTTATGCATATTGATATAATCTAATAAACTTTTTTTTATAACGTACAGTTCTTTTTGTCTCCTCCTTAATTCTACGCCACTGATCTGCCTAAAATCAAACATGGCCGAAAATGGCCCGACTTGACGTCACAGCCAGGCTAGCCAATATGACGAATGTCGTGACCTTATCTCATCAATCGACTTTGTTTATATGCTAGATTTTTCATGGCGAATTTTACAAATAGGGAATAGAAATGAGAAAAATGAATTGAATAATAGTTATATGTTTTTAATGTTTTATTATTTATTTTTGGTGAAGTGGTACTTCACCTACTACACCTGAATAGCGGCCACTGATTTACATAATCATTTTTTGGAACATCGTAATTTCTAAAACATCGCTGATTTTTAAAATAGATGTTACACAAAAGAATTAACATGCAACGAAAACAAAAATAATATCGTGTGAAATATTATGCATCTTTTCATTGCATAGTATACACCTTACTATTCCACCTTCTGTTTTACATAAAAAAAACATGTAATTAACTTATTTTAGCATGAATAATGATAAAATGTGTTTACTGTACGTTTATACAATAATTGCACATACATAATGCAATTTCTTAATGTCTTCTCCCACCCTTTTTTGTTATTTAATAAACGGTTTAATTTACAAAATTAAATCTTTGAGATATGAAATTGATGCATAAATACTATATTTTAAGCCGCGTCCACACTAGTAAAAATTTACGTTGTGTGCGCCATGCGGCACAAATTTGTATGTGCGTTTAAAATTTTGCAAGTGTGGACGAGTTCGCCGCATAGAAACACACGCAAAAATTTTCGCGACATTCAACGCACGCGATCCGTCGGTTGTCGGTTTTTTTCAACATCAAAGAGATTTGCGCCGCAATATTGTTTTTAGTGTGGACGTATTTACGTTAACGCAATGATTTTGACAAATGTTGTTAGTATGACTTGCTGTTTAGAAATTATAGAAGTTAACTGATATCCATCTTTCTAATTTGTTCTAAACCCACCATTCTGTGACTATGTCTGATGTATTGTTAATGATAAAAAGAAAATGCGCTACTTTTATCGTCGTGCAAAATCTTATCAAAAAAAAAAAAAATGGAGGAGAAAATAGAAAAAAGACGATATTGGATTAAACATTTGTATCAAAATAAAAACAATTTGATGGCGTAAAGTTATTATATCAACTATCCTTGGATGAAAGTACTGGGCATTTCAAATTTTTTTGCGTATGTCTACAAATGACTTTGAGATTTTAATAAATAAATTTGGACCAAAAATTATCAAAAAGGACACCAAGCTTAGAGAAGCCATATCCGTGAAGGAAAGGTTAGCTGTCACATTACGTTTTATGGCTATTGGAGATTCATATACAAGCCTTCAATATCTCTTTAAAATATACAAACAAAGCATATCATTGATAGTTCCAGAAGTATGCAGTGCTTTAATTGACGTTCTAAAAGATTATGTAAAGGTAATGTGGTAGTAAAACTGAATTTTTATTTTTTTAATTTATTATCTTTTTTTTTTTTTTTTATCTTTGGACAAACCACGAAGGCTAAAAGCCTAAATACTAACGTACCGTGGGTGTCTTAAGCGAGGTAAGAGGGAGTTTGTTGACACGGGACTTAAATACTTGAAGATTTGGGGGAAGGAAAACCTCCGCGGGCAGCAGGTTCCACAATCTAGAAACTCTAGGGATAAAAGAACGAACAAAGTGAGAAGTTCGGGGCCCGTCCAGTTGGACCGTATAGGGATGCATACGCGCGGAACCACGAGTTTCTCTGTTGGGAACCGTGAGTGGAGGAACTATACTGGTCAATTCTTCAGAGCAGAAGCCATGGAAGTACCTATAAAAAAGCGATAAATCGCCCACAGCCCGACGATGGGCAAGAGAGGGAAGCCTTTCTGTAAGTGAAGGATCATTAATGAGACGAATAGCTCTTCTTTGAATAGAATTAAGAATGCTCAGGGTTGTTGGGGACGCCATACCCCAGATATGAGAACAATATTCCAAGGGAGGTCGGATTTGGGACACATATAAAGTGTATAAATTAGAAGCGGAAAAATACTTTTTAGCTCGAAAGAGAAATCCAAGCTTTTTGAAGCTGCCGTGGCTATAGATACAATGTGTTTATGCCAGTTAAGGTTACTTTCAAATGTGACGCCCACGAGATTGAAGGTGTCTTTGCTCTGTAGAACTTGGCCGCTCATAAGTAGAGGATGAGTATTTGATGACTCTTTTCGCGACAAGGAACATGACTGTGTTTTGGATGCATTAAAATGGACGAGATTTTTGGCGCCCCAATCCAATATTAAATTAAGATCCTGCGAAAGAGATATCTGCATCGCTCTGCGTTTATTTTCCAAGTCAGGTTTAGTGATGGGTTTAGGGACCTGAAAGCTGGAGTGAAGGGTACTATCGTCGGCGAAACTATGAATGGAATTAGTTGTGGACGAGAGAAGGTCGTTGATGTGAAGAAGAAACAATGTTGGTGCCAGAACTGAGCCCTGAGGGACTCCAGCATTTACTTGGTGAAAGCTTGAAGAATGGCCGTCCACAATAACTGATATACGTCGATCAGATAGATAACTAGAGAGCCAAGTACAGAGTTTAGTTGAAAGACCATAGGAGGGAAGTTTATTAAGAAGTGCGGCATGCCAGACCTGGTCAAAAGCTTTGGATATATCAAGAGCAACGATCTGGGACTCACCTAGAAACTCAAGAGACTTATTCCAACAGTGTGATACGAAGGAAAGAAGATCTGCTGTAGATCTTTTGTGGCGAAATCCATACTGCCTGTCGTGCAAAATTTTGTGTTTTTCTAAGTACTTAAGAATCTTTCAAAAACAACATCTGTAAGGCGAAAACTTTAATAAAAACTGACTTTTCATTCGAAATAATACGTATAACACATTTTGCGATTTCTTCCCAAGCATTATTCTTTTGTTTCTATGAAAATGCCACTTATCGCTTGGATCCCATAAAAGTCTTTGTTTTTGATATTCTTGTATCAGAAGAAGAACATCCTCTTTATTTAAATTTATCTTTTACAAAATATAAAATACTTGGCGAAAAAATATAAACAAATCCAGAATAACAAAATAGTATGCAACGCATACGATCACACACGTTTTGAGCACGAACGCATGACACACAACGTAAAATTGAACGTGGGTAGAACGTGAAATTTGCGCCGCAAATATTTGCGCCGAATTCTAGATTCAACATACAACACATTTATTTACTAATGTGGACGCGGCTTTAGAGTGAAATGAAACGATAAAAATTTTAAGATGAGTGTTGGGCGCCATCTTGGAAAAAAAAATTAAAAGAAAAGGGGGCTGTTCTGGTACATTATTTTAAAGCTTCTGACAAGTACTTTAAAACCCTAGAATATAAAGTCAATAGAGAATTATTGCAGTTGCCTTATTAAGCTCGGGAATTATTAATACCGGCCTTATTTAATGAGTGCTTGTACCCATAATTTAGAGTTATTGCAATTCATGTTAACAGGTTAGAAGAACAGTTCCGAAATTAAAATAAGATCAAAATAAGGCACGACCTAAAACCGACATAAATAAAGCTAGACACTATACTTATTAAGTCTAAACATGTTTGCTCCTTTCATTGCCTACTTTCTACCCAATATGAATAATTAAAAACATAAAAAGCCAGTTATCTCAGAAACGGCTGAAAATAAATACAAAGTGTGATACATTTCTGAAACGGTAATTTTTTGCTCATTTTAAAATTGAAATAATATACAGGGTGTTCTATTTAAAAATAAATAAATAAGTCAAAAATTCGTCATCTTAGAAAAAACAAAAAGCATATTTGAAATCGCAAGAAAAAGTTGCTGTGAAAATATTTTTACAGAACTAAAAATCTTTATAAATAAAAAAGTTATGAAGGAATAAAGAAAATGCCAGAAATTGAAAAACACCCTGTAGCGAGTAAAGGACGCAAGATAGCGAGTTGCAGTTTTCACCAGTAAGTTTGGCTTGAAATTTGAGCCTCGCAAAATGGGGTCACTTTTTGTGTAAAACATACAGGAACATGAGTTTCCTATTAAAAGCGTCGAATTTGGCCCACCCTGTACAGGTAATAATCCAAGGTTTTAAAAACATTTTAAGAACCCAATTTTTAATTTCTTGTCTTTTGATAGGTTTTCCAAACATATTTTTTTTATTGCCAGACACTTTTATTATTACTAAGTTTACAGTCGCCTTTCTTGTAACTTCTATACGTTTCGGTATATTTTGATGAAACTTGGAACAATAATATGTGACCAAGGTCTGCATTCTATGACATATCCGTGACAACTTTAAATGTCAAGGTCACAGCTAGGCGCAAACGCTACCGTCAGCCAGACAGCCGAGGATCTACTAGAAACAGGAAATTTTTATATGGACGTGGAAAAATTATAGTATATTGGATGGTCTTTTTGTTAGGTACACGCCTGGAAAGAATGGGACCGCTTCGGTCCTGGTCCCGAAGTATACGAGCTGACCCTGTTCAGCCCTATTGACCCCTATAAACTTGCCGGTCGCCTGAAACAAAATAAAAGAAAACCCCCAAAAACCCAAAAATCCGAATTAAAAAACGACGTTTCGGTGGCAAGTCTGCCACCGTTGTCAAGTTAAAAATGAACTTAAAAAATAAAAATAAAAAACTAACTAATATTTCAATTAGAAATGATTACATTTTATGCTTTTAGAATCTCAAACTGAAAATAGTTTGACATATGTGTCATGAGTGACATAAGTAACTGGTGTATTTATTATTTTTAAGACAAAAAGTAATGAGTTCATTGATTTTTAGCTTTCCTGAAGATACTTCAGTATCGAGCAAAGGCAACCAAGTGTTATTTAAATTAACTAAAATTGATGCTACACAATTATCTTTATTTAATAATATATACGCACTTTCTTTGATTTTGCGTTTTTAGAACAAGTTTCCTTTGCTAAAATACTAGAAGCATCCCCGTTTATTCTATGATTGTTATTAAATGCGTGTTGGCAGATTTTTGATTTATGAAATTCTGTGTTTTTAATGTATGATCTGTGTTCTTTTATGCGTTTAGCTAATGGTCTACAAGTTTCACCTAACTCATGCATAAAGTGTCTTTTTTTACTTATGGGATTGCCGCACTTACCTATCGGCTAGTGCTGTCAGACTTCATATTCTAAAAAAAAGTATCACTTTATGCACTTGTTACATAAATTACCATTTCTTTATGTCATTAGAAAGTCTTCATATTTAAGAGTTTAAAATTTTTAATATCGATATTTGTATATTTATAGTGGCAACATGGTGATATCTAAAAGGTGCTGTAAAATGCAATAACTGCATATTTAGTAACTTAGACATCATTGACAAAACTGGCTTTAACTCTCTCTATTTTTTTTCTTGGTTTTGGTCCCTTCAGGTCCAATCCACCACTCTCCGCCTCCGGACTATGCTTTCCAGGGCTTCGTCGGCGGAAAATCTGGATAATCGAGCTCGTAGCTCCCAGAAATTCCAAAAGAAAACAAATAATTCAACAATCGATGCAATGCATAAATTGTCGGCTGTCAAACCAAGATCTGCTACTGGTGTTACGTATAACCTTCACTTTCACTACTGACAGTTCCCATGGCACGCCCATCTATTTCCCGCCATTTGAGAAATACCTCGTGTTCACCACCAAACAGGATACCATAAGCTTATAGAAGTCTTCGCTCACAGCGCTTAGATCTAGAAGAAAGATGCCGTCAATTTAGCGTGAATCTTTCCTTGATCCCCGAAGGTAAAAAACGTTCGTACTCTAGCCGCCACTTCGGGAAGAAATTTGTAGTCCTCTACGCACGTCCGCACTGTCCGGAGGTCAAACAAAGAGTCAAATGGCTTTAACTCTAATAATACTTCACTTTATTACAATTATAGGATCGTAATAGGATATTTATTATGTCCCTTGTATCAAATACCTCATTTTTACCGACGAAAAAATGACACTAATAAGTTTTTTATTTATTTATTTACAGATAATCGCAAAACAAAACCCCAACCAAAACTTCGTTTTCAGCCCGCTGTCCATCGAAATTATCTTGTCCCTTACACGAGCTGGAGCTAAGGGACAAACCGAAGCCGAATTCTCCCCAGCATTAAACCTTCCAAGCCAGCAAACAACTCAAGAAGCCTTAAAGTAAGCAGAATTTTAACTATTATTTTTATAGGAGGTTTAAAGCAAACAAACATTTTCACCCATTTTTTTTTATGTGTTGTGCAAGTGCAAGAAGCCTTCTTTTGCGACTGGTTTAAATAACTCCACTCTATACAGGGTGTTTCCTAATTGCGGTAAGGAAATTCAATGGTTAAGCCAATTTTATGGAAAAAACGTCATATAAACATAGGTCCGAAAATGCTTTGTTTCTAAGATACAGGGTGTTAAACTTAAAAAAAAATAAAATCGGTTTTTTTAATAATAGGGAATTATTGGAATTCATATAAGGTCTAGGAGTAATAAATTCAGTAGTATTTTGGCATTACGCATGCTCAGTAGTGGTTTTAAATAAGGGAAAATTAATTAAAGTTACTGCTAGACTTTAATTGTGCAAAAATATAGTCGACCGTTTCCCTTACTTATTTTGATATTTAAAAACAAAAAGAGGTTAAGGGTTACAGTAATTTTTGTTTATTTTTAAATTTTGTCTTTAAAATATATTAAAAAAGTTAAAACTTCCCCATTTGTAACTATACAAAACAAATAAATAAAATAAACTATAAATAAAAACAAATAATATTCCAGTTTTAGGTTAAAAATAATACAAGCATGTCATGTTGACCACTTCTTCAAATAGGCGCGTTAAGGTTTAGCAGTAATAAGATAAGGTTTTGGCACCATTTGCCTATTCCGATAATTCCCTATTATCTTAAATATGCCTTATCGGATTTAAATTAAATTTGGCTCTGGTATTTTTAAAATAGGTAATTTATTAGGCCCTAAACTAATTTTAATTCGTGAGAGCAGTGGCGGCGTTGGACGCATATTAGCTAATATTATAGACAAAAAAATGTACGCCACTGACTTCTTTTGCAACTTTTATATTTTTTCCGGATAAAACACTTAAAAGTACAACTATTTGTATTTTCATATTTTTACGTGGCTTGCTTAGTTTTCCAGAAAAAAATAAAATTTGCTAAACTGCATAGTACTGAACCATAAAAGGGCATTTTTTTCTTTTAAAAATAAAGTTTAACAACGCCCTCTATCTTGGGAACAAAAAATTTGAGGACCTATATTTATATGAACTTTTTTCATAAAATTGGCCCAGGAATACGCCTTTAAATGTTCTTACGGCTGCTATACATTGTTAAAGAGCTCATAAAAAGGCCTTTTAAAAAAATGTCATAGCCAACTATGGTTTCCATTAAAAAAATGCAAATTTATGTCGTACCTCAAAAACGGATCACTATATTTAATATCGGATTATATCTTTCTATTAGGAAAATAATTATGTGCAAGTTTTCTATTTACACTTTTTTTTTATTTTGAATATTAATTGAGCTACAGAGAAAAAATATTTTTGGAAAAAAAAACTGTTTTTTTATATATCTAGTAAGCCGTGATTTTTCGGCAAAAACAAAAAGTGATTTAAACTAAGCTCTAAAAATGCAATTCTTTCCCCATTTAACCATCTCTGTAGCTGCAGCGGTCTCTGGGATCCCTTCACTAAGCACAAAGCTTATATATTGTAGATAGGATGTCTATTTTATCTTCGACACTAAAGTACGTACTTATGGCTTAAAGCTGTACATATAATGGAAATTTAAAATAATTTTCAGATTTGGAAGGCCATATATCCAAAACTATAAGAGATATCAAATGTATTGGTATTTTTTTTAAGTTTCTTAAAATATCTATTTACTGGTGATGCATACACAGGGTGTTTAATTTAAAAATGCCAGTTTACTATTTAACTCCTGAGGATGGCCATTATTCCGAACCTATTAAAATATATATATATATATATATATATATATATATATATATATATATATATATATATATATATATATATATATATATATATATATATATATATATATATATATATATATATATATATATATATATTATTATTTAGTATTTTTCCGGTTTTCAATCCGTTCGTTTGTTGGACATTCTTTACGACGTTTCGCCAACATCTCAGTTGGCATTAGATGAAGCAGAAATAATACGACAAGACGTAGCCCGCATATTAAGAAAAAGCAAACCACCAAAACCCAATGTAAAACCTGCTGAATTAAAAGCCCTTAATAACCTTAAAAGCAACAAAAGTATCACCATCTTACCTGCAGACAAAGGAAATGCCACAGTAGTCATGAACACTGAAGAATACAAAACAAAGATGAATGAAATACTGCAAGACAACACCTACAAAAAAGTAAAAAAAACCCGACAACATACCTTGAAAAAACAACAAGGACAAGATCAAGGCCGCCAACCTAGGAGAAGAAATAGAAAATCGTATTATTCCTCG
This sequence comes from Listronotus bonariensis, assembly GCA_014170235.1. NCBI lineage: Eukaryota > Metazoa > Arthropoda > Insecta > Coleoptera > Curculionidae > Listronotus > Listronotus bonariensis. The sequence goes on from JACEGR010002396.1 coordinate 41,550, forward strand.
AGAAAAATCAAGCAGATGCCCGAAACTATACGGATTGCCAAAAATACACAAGGAAGGAACACCCATAAGACCCATAGTCAGTGCAGTGGACTCACCCACCCAACAACTGGAAAAATACCTACCACAAATCATGCAACCAGCCAGCGAAATTGCAGACTCCTACCTGAAAAATTCAGAACATCTAACCAGCTTACTTTGAGGACTAACGTAAAAAGGATGATATCCTTGCCAGCCTGGATATTAAATCTTTATATCCCAGCATACCAACAATTTTTACAGACAAACAGACGGTGCACCCATGGGATCTTCACTATCACCTATCATAGCAAATTTGTACATGAAATATTTTGAGACAGAAGCTTTAAAGAAAACTAAATTAAAACCATCGTTCTGGAAACGCTACGTAGACGACATTTTTATCATATGGCCACATGGAAGACCCAATCTCGACCATTTCTTGGAAGAACTAAACAGCATTCATCACACTTGAAGTAGAGGTCAACAAACAACTACCCTTCCTCGATCTCCTTCTTACCAGGAAAGACGACCTAACCATCGACTATACGGTTTACAGGAAACCAACCCACACAAATAGGTACCTGAACGCCGAATCTCACCACCATCCATCACAAATACAGTCAGTCGCCAATACACTGATATCCAGATCTTTTCGTTTAACCAACCCAACAAACCGCCAAGAAGAACTTAGAAAAATAACAACAGCTTTAAAACAAAACAACTACAAAGATCATAATATCAGGAAAGCCATAAAACTAAACACCAATACACAAACAAAAAAGAAACTCTAAAACAAAAGCCACACTACCATACATAAAGGGTGTTACAGACATAATTGGAAGAATCTTAAGAAAACACGATATACACACAGTTTACAAGCCACAAACAACAATACACAAAATACCGCTGGAAAACCAAGGAGTATACAGTATCCCCTGCCAAGACTGTGACAAGAAATACATCGGACAAACAAACAGGAAAATATCAACAAGGATCCAGGAACACAAAAACAGCCTAAAGAATAAGCAAACTACATCAGCTCTCTTCCAACACCATCATGAGACAGGACACACAATAAATTTTGAAGAAGCAAAACAAATCGCACCAATTAAACACTACAGAACACGTGTCATCAGGGAAGCTCTCGAAATAGAAAAGACAGAAAATTTTAACAAGAGAGATGATGCCCAAAACCTACCAAACATATGGAAAACTTTATTAAAAAAACAAACAAGTACAACACACCAGAAAAACAAAACAGAAAATAAAGAAAAACCGCAAACTTACACAAACATCGAAACCAACCAACCAGAATTTACATGCAACAAAGAAACAAAAGTAACATCCTGGTCAAAAAGCAAAGAAGAGGCACGAAACCGTCAGAGCGTAAAAACCAATCAGGTAGAATCAAGATACAACCTCCGCACGCGCCAGACTATAAAAAGGCAGACAGAGGACCAGAGCACTCAAACCCGTCCCTTGTCTATGACTCAAACCAAGTCAAGCAACCGTCAAGGAAGCAACACTTGATAATGCCAACTGAGATGTTGGCGAAACGTCGTAAAGAATGTCCAACAAACGAACGGATTGAAAACCGGAAAAATACCACTCTACATTCAACCATCCGTGAAAACCTACGTTACAATATATATATATATTTTTTTAAGCGCTTTGATAGATCTTTCAAATGGTGATATAATATGCAGGATGTTTAATTCAAAAAGTACATTTTTTTGCAATAAATTAAAAACCCGACGTTTTGGAATTTTGCTTACACACATTTGAGGCCCCCTATAGCCCGGCGGCCCCGTAACATTGATACGGCGGTAGCTACGCCCCTGCAACTTACCTTAGTCCAAAAGTGGATGATTTCGGAGATACAGGGTGTTAAAAATTTATTCTGGTCTTAGTTTTTTTAATAATAATTTTAATAATACTAAGTCTAGTGTCACAATATTTGGCTAGAAGGGGTTTTAAAAGATAAGAAATAAGAATCTGCTGTCAATTAATTTGTTAACTTTAGGGTGCACCACCTGCGGTATCTTAAACAAATTAAAAACGAAATAACCTTTTTGAATCACTCTGTATGCAACTAATAAAGAAAAATTCTTATTCTTCAACATATTTTATGTAATAAAGGTATACTTGATTAAAGTTAATTTGGGCAACCGTTTTTGAGATATCTGGATTTAAAAAATCCTTCGCACCTTTCGGAGACACCCTGTATATGTATATTTTTTAATTTTAGGCACCTCTTACCAGCTCTTAAGTCAAACCAAGATGACCTTAAATTGTTGTCCGCTAACAAAATGTATGTGGGAAAACAATTCGAAATTTTACCCTCGTTCAAGAATATCGCCACCACTCTTTTTGAAGCCGGTATTGAAAACGTAGACTTTGCTAACGTAAGTATTTTACATTTTTTTTTATTTTTAGAAGTAATATAACAGAAGTAATTAGGTTAAATAGGCATGTTTATGTAAAAAAATGAAAACATTCTTTAATTTTTTAATTAAAAAAAATGTAAGCCTACAAAATAACAAAACATTAATAATCAGATGGCCACCCCTTTGCTCAATGAGTTTACCAACACGTCTTGGCATACTGCGAATAGGGTTGTCAATATAACCTTGATCCATGTTGTCCCATTCCTCTTTGGCGGCTATAACCAGTTCCTGAAGAGTTACAGGAGGATTTTTTCTTTCTTTTATTGCTCTAGCAATATGGTCCCACTATATGTTCAATCGGATTCATATGTGGCGAGTTCACTGAGCCAGTCCAATCGTTCGATATTTCCTTCTCGAAGCATGTTATGTACCCTTTGAGTACGATGTGACGTAGCATTGTCATCTTGAAATTTTTTTTTTGCCAAATTCGTTGCGCAAAGGTTGAATGATAGGTTTAATAATGTTTTCGGCGTATATAACACCTGTCATGGTCACTATTCCGTCCCGAAACATGACTGTCCCCTCTTGGTACGGAGCAACTTTTATGGCAAAAATTAGTCGTTCCAGTCTGCCTGAACCCCTCCATACCCTTTCTCTGCGGCTGTCACTTACCAGGCAAAATCTTGTCTCATCGGAGAAGAGGACATTTCGCCATTGTTGTAAAAGCCAATTTCTACGCTCCAGACCCCATTGCAATCGTGCAGCAATATGTCGAGGTAAAAGCGTAGTCACTCTTAAGGGGTCTTCTGGCTCTTAAATTGTTAGAATTTAATCGCCTTCGAATTGTACTTATTGAAATTCTTCTCCGGTACGTACGTAAAAAATGACTTTGAAGGGCTGGTACTGTGATTCTCCTATTCCTACGAACTTAACCAGTCGCATAACGGTCTTCTCTATGTGTGGCTACTCTAGGATTACCAGTTCCTCGTCTTCGGTCAACGCCACCAGTTTCTTCAAACAAAGTTATTATGCGTCTGACTGAGGTCCTGGGGATGTTAAGACGGTCCGAAATTTGGTGCTTTGATACACCTTCTTGGTGTAAAGCCACTTCTGTTAAACGAAGAAATCGGATTTCCCGGCATTCTGTGCAAAAATTGTTTGTGTGTATTCTTTCGATTAAAATTTAAAACTGCTATCTTTTAACCCTTTATTTTCGGACTTTTGCTATCAATTTTTGTTTATTTCTCAATAAGAATATTTCCCATTTAATTAACAATTTATGTAAAATTTTTGTCGTTCTATAGTTACGGGTTTAACAATATACCAGGGGGCAAGAATTTTGGAGGTTTGTGTAATAAGGCTAATAGTATGAGCTCAAATAGCTCTACAACATGATAATTGTATGAGACTATTTTAAGGACGTTGATAAGATGAGCTTACACACTAAATTTCGTTATTTTCTAATAAGCCCATTAAATATTATTTAACAAAAACTATTTGTAAAGTCGTTGTATACCTCATAACGTATGTCCTAAAAGTTTTGGCACACAATATTTATCGTTCTTTTCAGAGGCGCACTTACAGCCTTGCCGCCCGTAAGCTATTTTATTTTCGCCGCCCCCAGCCTTGCCGCCCGTAGGCTATTTTATTTTCGCCGCCCATTTCCTCATCTTTTTACGTCTGAAAAAGTTTAAAAGAGCAAAAATCGATTGTAGGTACAAAGAATAATTCCAAATCCAACAAAATTATTCATCATGAGAAAATTTTAAAGAGCAAAAAAAAAAAAAAAAAGGTCCTCACTTCCATTTATTTGCCGCCCCCAAAATCCGCCGCCCTAGGCTTCAGCCTACTCAGCCTATTGACAAAGGCGCCACTGGTTCTTTTTTTAATGAAGAAATTTATTGTTATTTGGGGCACTTACGTATCTTTCGATATTTAAGACCATTCCTCCTCAATTTCAACGATATCGTACTCTTAGAAGATCTGTATTGCCTAGCCAGTCTCCTCGTTGACATTCCAATCTGGTTTTTTGCTCTTCTCACCAATCTCTCTGACCTCTGTGCGGTAAATGCACGTGGTCTTCCACTTTGGGAGATTCCAACGAACTCTTACTCTGTAGTGGGAATTCGTTGGGAGATTCAGACATGGTATTCCCTGCTCGCACTCCGCTATTGTTCTATAAATAAATGGTTCTGCGTGAAATGTTTTCATTCTGTCACTTGTAATTCGCTTGATATTAGAGATAAAAAAAAAATTGTTAATAGAAAAGTTTTAGGGCTTTTACGTAGAATCCAGTGGCGTACCTATATTTTTTCATTGACTTTTAATTAAAAGTTATAACACAAAGTTTTTTTTTAATGGAACAGCCTGTATATTTTATCATTAATAAAAAGGTCGCCTTAAAAGGCGTAAAGAAATACCACATTAGATATATTTAATTTTTCCGAGTTTCGGAAATATAACCATCATTAGGAGTTCGGTAATAAAATGGCATTTTTAAATATAACTCCCTGTATATTTTTTCACTATTTATAAAACATATTAAAGACCATTAGAAATTTACCACATTTAAAATAGTTTTCTCTAACACTTTTGGAAATATGAGCTTTCAAATCTTAGTGCCTATACCTATCTACTATTTTTTAGATTAAGATGGTTATATTTCCAAAACTATTAGAGATAAATATATAAGATGGTAATCCTGATGATGGCCATATTTTCGAAACTATTTAAAATAGATATATTAAATGTGGTATTTCGTATAGCTGTTAAGAAGACCTTTTACCTGATGACAAAATTTACAGGGTGTTCCATTAAAAAAAAATGTTTAATTAACAGTAATCTTTTATTTTAACATAATTTTATTATTAAACCTTTTTTAGAGTGCACAAGCAGCAGGTATTATTAACCAATGGGTTGAAGCTCAGACCAATAACAAAATCAAAGATTTGATTAGTTCAGACAGTTTAGATGCGGCCACCAGATTGGTTTTAGTTAATGCTCTATATTTTAGTGGTAAGTATATATGACAAAAACTCCATGACGCAAATGCTTATTATATGAAATTAAATTCTGAAGCATAGGGTTAGCAGTTTGATGATATATAGCAATGTTACTATTATTTTTAATTACATATTTATTAAATTCTAAGTCACCTATAAAGAAATATAAAAGGTTTCACGTCAGCTTAACACTCGATATTTCTAAGTAAAACTTAATTTAAAAATTTGTTGCTGCTCACGAAATTGTTTGTTAGGGTGTAAAGAGTCAGCAACAAATTATAAACCGAAAGTTAAGAAAGATGAAAGATCTATTAACTCACAAAAACTGCTCACGCCAGCTTTACACGTGATTTTTATAATTTAAAATTAATTTAAAAATTTGTTGCTACTCACGAAATTGTTAATTAATACATGAGAATTTGCTATAAAATATGGTTTTTATTTTAAGGAAAATGGGAAACTCCATTTGAAAAATACCAGACCAAAAAAGAAAAATTCTACACATCCAACACCCAATCAAAGGAAGTTGATATGATGCATGTTGAAGATAGTTTCAGGTAATAAGTTATTATATTCAGTTTAATTTTAAAACATTTTTTTAAGAACTTTTAAAAATAATTTAAAGTATTTGTAAATAATTAATTTATTTCTGGAGTATTAAAAGTCACCAATGTATTTATAACTTTAAAAATTTGTATCGATATCAATACACAGTGCGTGTCCAAAAGTCAGGACCACCTCCCAAATTTTGAATTGTTTGGTATTTATATTTATAAAAATTTGAGGACGGTAAGATAACCCAAACCAAATTGTAGGCAAGAAATGACAGACATAATTGTCAAGAGTCTTGTGGCACATTATTTTAAACAATGGCGGCTCGTGGCAAAAATATTATAGGCGTTCTGCAATTAATTACTCAAATAAATGGAATAATAAATTCGCGGCGCGTTCACCATTTTATCGAATTTAATCCTAAGTCGATATTCAGTTCTCAGGGTTCATATTTATGTAGGATGGGTTTTAACGAAAATGAGAACAAAAAATATTTACGGAAATAAAATTATTAGAAACTTACGTTATTGTTTAAATATGAGATCAATCCGACGATCCTTCTTCGAAGCGAATCGATCAATAACTCTGTCATTAAAGTCTGTGATTTTTAATATAAAGTCTTTTTCAATGGAAAGCATGGCCAATGCAGTTAAACGATCTTGTGACATGGTATTTCGAAGGAAGGTCTTTATTCGCTTAAGTGTAGAAAAACACCTTTCAACCTCTGATGTCGACATAGGAGTAGTTATTAAAATATCTAGCACATTTTTTGTCTCTTTGAAAGTGCTTTCTAAATTATTTTGTGTTAAAAATTTTAAAAGTGGTGAACTACCCTCTTCGCCTGCAAAAAGTACACATGGAAAGCAAAAAAGGGCATTTTTCCTATTACATCCACAAATCCAGTTATTCCGGGAATAAATATCTCTATTGAAATGACGCGTATAAGGTTTTCCTCTGCTAACACAGGTTACTTCAATCACGATGTCCGGTAACGGTCTACCACTAGTTTTGAGTTCAAGTTTCTCTTCATATGAATATTTAAAAAATCGTTTAACGTTCACTAAATTATGCACCACATCCATTGTCTATAAACACTAAACACACAACCAAATACGAATAAAAAATATAAAACTTGTCGACTTCCACACGCGCGATATAAAAAATGTCTAAATAACCTGTAAAGTGCTACCGCGAATGCCGCACAACAATAACCAAAATTTACGTATTTTAGTAGCCGAATTTTGCCCAACGACAAGTGCATTCGGCACAGAGAATATTAAAACAATCGTGCGGCGCACCGAAAAGAGTCGCTCAGTTTAGTCAATGCAATTAGCGTCGCGAGAGACTGAAAATTATTTAAGATGGTCCACTGCGCAGTAATCTATGATGCGTCGTCACTGGGTGAAGATGCGTGTGCCTACTATACTAGAGTTCGCGGCCGGAAACTGGTTATTTTAGTTTTGTTTTAATGGATATTTAATATTTTAATTGTAAAATGATGAATTGAATGTTATGAAAAAATGCCAAGCAGCTTAAAAATTCTGGTGGTTCTGCAGCACTGCAGCTCTTATGCACCAGACGCCCCTGATTTTAAAGTTCCTGACAAGTACTTTATAACCCTAGAATATAAAGTCAATAGCTTGAAATTGGCGGTACTTTTATAATTACCTAAATACCTTATTTAATACGTCATATTTCCAAAACTAATAAAGTTTGTATATCAGGTAGTTTCTTAAAAGTCTTTTAAATATCTCTTTAATAGCAATCTTAAATACAGGGTGCGTCATTGAAAAAAAAATATACTTTTTGTCCCATGATTACCAATATCACCAATTAAAAATATTTTAAAGCTTTCAGAAAATACTACATATATCTAACTTAATTAGTTTTGAAAATATGGCTATCCAAATCGGGTATTCAGCTAATTTTTAAAGTGCCATTTTGTAGGGAAAGTTATTTACTTCATATTTCAGGATTATAAAGTACTCGTCAGAAGCAATATTTCTTAGTTCCTAACTTTATTGCGCAAAATTTTGTGACAATCAAGTAAAATATTGAAATCTAAGCCATTCACGAATGCTTTGGCAAATTTTTCCGCGAGAGAGCACTTAGAGATGCTCAATAGCTCATAACTCTTGTAGGCAGAAATTATTTGACTATTCAAAAATAAATACACACAGTACAGTAACGAAACCCGAAACATGTGTTAGAGCCTTATGGTTTTATGACTATAATTTTGTAGATATTACGAGTGCTCCAAATGCAACGCCAAATTCCTTGAATTACCATACCTTGGCGGAAATCTCTCAATGACTATCGTTCTTCCCAACGAAAAGGAAGGCCTTTCTGCACTTGAAACTAACCTCGAAGAAGTCTTGGCTCCAAAGAACTTGCAATATGAACGTGTAGCTGTAAGCCTTCCCCGCTTTTTGGTTGAGAGTGATATCAAATTGAAGCCAATTTTACAACAAGTAAGTAAACTACAGGGTTACTATAAAAACCAGAACGGCTGATTATCTTATCTACCGTCAAATATAAACGAACCAAAAAACCAGCACTAACTTGATGAATTTTGAGTCTCAGTCGAATTGGCTGGCTGAAAATTGAGAATGTTTTCGACTTTCTGATCAAAAGTTATCATGTGCCCAACGTGATCCTCTAAATATTTTCCAAGATATACAGTGGCTGGCAAAGAGTTAGACACACGGAAATAGAAATTATTTTTAAAATTATTAAGACAACTGTTTTTGGAAATCACCAATGCTTATTCATTAACCTAAAAATCATTTATGACATCCGGTTCATGAGCATCCGAAGATAATAAAAATTAAAATAAAATATTAAAAAAATAGGTTTTATGGCATAATATCTAAAAAGTTTAGAATTAAATATTTAAAAATTATATTTGCAAGGTTGCTATGTTTATAGTTGGCTCTTTAGGTTCAGAAATTTCATGATTTTAAATGGTATACCCTAATTTTTATTATTGAAATTGATTGCTCAACTTTAATATGATATTATCATTTTTTCACTCCTCTCAATTTCAAAGATATGGCATCATGCTTTTTTTTATATCTTGTAAAGTAAAGAATCATTCGTTTGTTTTTCAAAATAAAGAAGAAAGCGTGAGATTTGTTTTTGAAAATTTGTTGAGAAGACACGTTATTGATTTGTTTATAATGCCATTGGGACTTCATAACCATAAGGCACTCCCGCACATGGGACGGTAAAACAACACCAAAACTGCGTTTTTACAGCCTTCGACCGCACGTATGCATATCTCAGCAATCTGTGTCCTTTAGTAAACAAAGGCAATACAAAACCGTTTTGTATTTTGTTTTCAATGTGTGATTCATATTGTGATTTAAAAGAAAAAACTATAAGTCCTTAGCACTACAGGAAATTTGGAACAACCAGGAACCCACAATTTTTGATATACTTATATTATATTTTACCCAAAGTCGGTCTATATAAGGTCACGACATTCGGCCATATTGCTTTGACGTGTTATGACGTCACATCTCCCATTTTTCGGCCATGTTGTTCAGTGCCGGAGATATACAGTTTATTGTATTATTAGAACAACCGTTTACACAACAGTTTTTAATTATTAATAAGTTGTAAAATTTTTTACTTTAAATAAAAAACATTTGGAATTACATCTTTCAACAAATATCACTTCCAAAACAATGCGAAACGAAATGCGCAAATTCTAGACGCCACTGGATTGATCATCAGCTTTGATTTTACCCAGTCTTGCCAACTTTTCTCCGTAGAGTGCCCTTCTTTGCGTCCCCGACCTCGAACCGCCGAAAAGTTGAGGATATGTCGCAATCTTATAAATATAAACTAACTTGTATTTTACCTTATTTTATTCTTCACTGCGATAGTGACAGCTTGATTATAGCTGCCACTTCCTCCTCGGGCTCCCAGTTAGAAGGGGGCCCCAAATGGGGGTTCTCATACAAATTAAGGTCCATATTAGGGTTGTTGTGAGGGTTTTTTGTTATTTTTTAGTACCAAAATACAAAAAGAGGAGCACCAATCTTGTATAACTAAAAGAACTACTTAAAAACGCTTTAATTTCCGCACAATCGAGATTTGCGTCTGAACCACACCCACACCAAAGTCCGACCCAGTATTTCGGTGGGCCCTTTGTCGTTGGTGGGCACGGACATGACAAAAAAACAAATCACCCCATTTACAGTAGCCTAACGCTTTAACAATCTCACATTTTTTTCTGACTAGGACTAGTAGATAAACACAGAAATTGACTCTTCACTTTTACTTCCACTAGCAAGTTCCCTTAACAGATAAAACGACATTGGTTTCAGGTATATTAGTCAAATTGGTCAAATATGATGTATAACGAAATATTAGCTAATACCATCTGCCTAATAATATGCTTTTCGGTTGTTTTTGAAAAGCGAGGCAGCTTCTGTGTAAAAAATATTTAAAAGCAACTAAATTTTTAATACTTTCTTAAAAAAATTAAATTTAAATATTCCATATCCAATACATCTAAACTAATTTGCGGTTCGTAATATGTGAACAAATCGATGGATTTAGCTATAGGAAATTCAAATTAAGGAGCAGCAGTGTTGCAATTCGGTCAATCAGCTGATAAAATGGGTATCTAGATCAAAAGTGTCGAAAATATTTACCATATTTACAGAAATATACGATTTTGGGTTTGCGTCTCGGCTAGAAGCAAGCACTTTTGAAAACAAGGCATTAAATTTCAGACAAAATATTAGGCATCATTGTCCAAAAACCTAAATAAAACAAGAGTAGTTACCAGCTAACGTTCCGCGTAATTTTATATAAAGTGACAAAACGTAAGTTCTTAAATATTTACACTTAAACTGCAGACATAACAAATCCGACTTTGCACCTTTTGCTTCATGGCAGAATTGTTTACGGAATCTATGATAACAACCACCAAAACACCTAGCACAAATTGTAGACTAATTCTTCTTGTATTTTTATTGAATTTATTCATTAAATTATAAAAATTATTTAAAAAAACGATATTAACTGCCTCAACAACAAGAAAAACTTGACTATGCCGATGAGGTCTCCATTTAAAATTAACTAGCAGACGTAACCTAATTTACATAAAATCCGAAAAACTTAAATTTAGCTTTCACATCAATTGGGGGTCCATAAATAACGTAAGGTGTTTTTTCCATATTTTGGACCCCCTTGGTGAGATTAGGTGATATTTTCTTTAACCCCCTCTTTCCCTATCTAATTTCACGTGAGATTTATGATGGGAATACAAAACTCTTAATTTCTTAAACCAAAATTAATTTTGCCCTCAAAAATTTTTGATGAGAAACAAAATAAAAAAAAGGTCCTCAATCAAAAAAATCAACAATTCATCACATTTTCCTGGGGGTAGGCCTGCCCCAAAATGTAATTTCTTTCCCTTTCTACCTACACAAAAATACGTTGAGATTTTCTTACAGAGCCCCCTTCCCCCATCGTGAGATTTGGGTGAGATTTTCCTCGACCCCCTCCCTCCCTAAAATGTCTCTCGTATTTAGGGACGCTCCCGCCCCCTATATAGTCTAAAGATCCGGCATTAAGAAAATATACCCTCATCTGCTAATTAAATGAAATAATATTTTCTAGGCAGATTTTAATGTAGTGAATGCAAGTGAACAACATCTGCCAGCATAGGTCTGCTACAATTAATAATAATTAATTAATTATTAATGGTTAATTTATTAATAATTGTTACCTTTACATGTGATTTGCACAAACCAATGATCAGCGGTGAAATAGGTTAGTTGGTTAGGTAGCAGCCCAATTATATTCAATTAAATATGGTAAACATAATTTTGCATATAGGCAAGGGAATAAAAATGGAAAAAAATGTTACCAAAGTGCGGGATACGAACCCAGAGTGTCGACAAGGCATGCACTGCTAAATGCTGCTACCTAACCAACTAGGCTATTTCACCGCTGATCATTGGTTTATACAATTAACATGTAAAGGTAATAATTATAAATAAATTAACTATTAATTAATTAATTATTATTAATTGCAGCAGACCTATGCTGGCAGATGTTGTTCACTTAAATTCACTACATTAAAATCTGCCTAGAAAATATTATTTCATTTAATTAACAGATGAGGGTATATTTTCTTAATGCCGGATCTTGGACTATTATTTGTTTTAATATTTTAATTTTTAATATGATTTAGTAAAACGTGACTATATGGCGGATGTAAAGGTTTGCAAATCTAACGCTAAAGATCAATTCTAGTAATGTTGCAAGCTTAATTTTAATTATCTTTACAAAACCATATTTTTACAGTTGGGGCTAAAAAACATCTTTAGTAACAATGCTGATTTAAGTGGAATTTCCAAGGAAGTATTAAAGGTTGATGACGTAATTCAAAAAGCCTTTATTAACGTAACCGAAAGTGGAACCGAAGCTGCAGCTGCCACTGCTGGTAAGTTGTTACAGTACTTTTTGCTTTTAATGGGAAGAAATAAGCTATTTTTGCAAATTAAAAATGTAAAACCAAAAAAGGTTTTAATGCGAGAAATAATTATACACATGTCTTTTTAGCAATTTTTTATAATTTTACAAGAATATTTTACTAACAGTTATTAAGTAGGTATTTTCTTGTTAAAAATGTAGTCATTACAACCGGATAAGAAATTTTGGGTAAACCATATAAACAATATCAATTTCCTATTATTAATTGCATTTTCAGAGCCAACTACTTAAAAATAAAAAAAAACAAAAGAAATACCTTATAATAGAATTTTTTCTCTACAAGGGTCAAACGACTTTGTGCGTGCATGAGTTTTACCCATGAGCTTAGACCTATGCGGTCTTTTTATAATTCTGCTTAGTTAGTCTCTTTTAATTCTCTCTTTTAATTAACAAAGCAAAAAATATATTTGAGTAAAAATAATACATATGGAATGAAATATTGTAAGAACTGATTTGAATTAATACAAAAGTACGGACATGAAATTAACACATTGTAACGGTACATTTTATTTATTGGTTTGTTTTTAAAGCAATTTAACTGTTTTAATAGGTTTCTTAAATATACAGTAGGTCGCGTGGGTGGAAACAAATTTATTTCAGCGTTTATTAAAAAAAACCTTTCGGACACGTGAATCTTTCTTTTGGCTGTGGGTAACTATGTTTTATGTACCATTCTATATGAGAGAGAGAGATAATCAAGAAAACTGCTAATAATTTTTTTATCCAAAACTTATAACGAAAAGTATTTTGGTAAGGGGCTTGCTTTTTCGAAAACGTTCGAACACGCTATTTTCTTTTTATATGACATCAGTTTTTTAATTGCAAAGTATTGTATAAAGAAGGGTTCACCAACCACACTACTCAAAGAATTATCGCATATGCTCGATTTCTTCCATAAGCTTCAATACAAAAATGCTTTCATTAAAATGGCCATATCTCTTTTAATTATTAAGATATCAAGACAATTAAAAAATAAAATGTTAAGAAAACGTGAAGCTATAACTTTATATTAACCATTGTTTTTACTGTTAGCAATAAATCCTACGGGGTGATAAAAAAAATTGAAAAAATGGATAATTTTTAATCGCCCTATATAATGTGCTGTTAAAAGGGAGAAATCTCATTTGTTAAGTAATTTATACCCTTACCCATTTCTGATATTTTATAATCACAAATTTGACTACTCCCTTTCAACAGCACATCATACAGGGCGATTCAAAATTATCCATTTTTTCAATTATTTTTTTATCACCCTTAGGATTTATTGCTAACAGTAAAAACAATGGTTAATATAAAGTTATAGCTTTACGCTTTCTTAACATTTAATTTTTTAATTGTCTTGATATCTTAATAATTAAAAGAGATATGGCCATTTTAATGAAAGCATTTTTGTATTGAAGCTTATGGAAGAAATCGAGCATATGCGATAATTCTTTTGAGTAGTGTACTTTCCTTAGAGGTCCTTTTTTAAAATAACATGACCGTCGCGGTCCGGAAAGATAAAAGAGCCCCGGGACTGAAGTGGTCGGCGATGGCGTGTACTCTCCCCACCACCCATATAGTAAAGACGTGCGGAAAAATAAAATTGCGTACTCAACAAGGTCCGCACAAACTAGGTTGGCGGCAAGGAAGATAAACTTTTAATAAGGAGCCCTCAATTTTTTATTTTTGTCCGAAAATATAGGTTATGTTTGTGACGTCACCTTTTTGCCATAATATTTTTTATCTGACAAAATAAACCAATACTTGCATACCATAAAATAAAATCACCAAAAAAACATTTTAAAAAATGTATCTTACCCTTAACAACGATTTAAACGTAAATTCCCTGTAAAAAAATATCCAAAGGTCAGTGACCCCTGTTTACAGGTTTTAAAATTCTCTGTAACTGCAGTACTAATAACTACTCAATTTATTTATAAACAGTAAAAACTAAACATATATAAAAGTTCAATGACTAAAAAGCAAAAAAATAACACCAAAACCTCGAAAAAAACCTTTCAGTACGATTGTAAACAAAGAATTACGGGAAAAGAATACGTCACAAAATTTAGCGAACATAGGCCTAAATGGAATCGAGCGCTCCTTATTAAAAAGTTTATTTCTCTTGGGTTGGCCGTTCAGATCCGCATCGCAGTGCGCCAGTTTGTGACCCCTGAGTGGCTTTCCAGTGACGCAAATAGAGCGCTCCCGAGTAGCTCAGGAGCATTTCGTTCTACTTTATGGCGTTCCAGTGACGGAAAGTGTTATGCACCTGAGCTACTCCGTTTTTCTTTCCCCTTGCCCCTCATGCACCAACCCCTCTTTTGATTTTTGTGCTTCAAACGTGTTTTTTATGGTTAAGGATGGATTTTTTAAAAATATTTATTTAAAATTGAATTAGATATTAAAAAGAGATTATTATTATAAAGCCAAGAAAGGTTAAAAACAACAAAATTTTAAAATTTCCTAAAGTATCTCTCTTTCCTTGTCTAAGGATGCGTTCCAGTGACTAGACTTTTAGAGCAGTTCAAGAGCTTCAAGCCCTGGAGCGTGACGCACAAAATTTTTCGTCACTGGAAAGCTACCCTGATATAGGGTGATCCAAAATAAGCGACGACCATCAACTAAATTTGTTTGCTCTTCATTTATGTTCATTAGCAAATTTGTCGCCAAGTCTAGCGTTTAACTATAGGATATTACACATGAAAATATAGTTAAAAAAATGCAGAATTCAAAAATGTATTAAAAAATATCCCTTTAAAAAATTAAGTTGTTGGTCATGGCTTATTTTGGGCTACCCTGTATACACAGATTGGATCATAAAGAAAACCAAGAAAAATCATTTGTACGATCGTCTAATCAAAAAATAAATACCTAAAATGAATTTGTTCCAAGTTACGTGTCTTTTTAAAAGAAATTGAATATACTTTCTCGATAACCGACTTAAAATACAGGACATGGTACATGAAACATAGTTCAAATTTACTGCAGAATTTAAAAATTTAATAAAATATAAGTGTTTTCATTTACAAAAATGAAGGTTATTATTTTGTCCCATTTTTGGTCACAGGGTCACCATGTATACATCAATTTATCATGAAAAAAGCGCTGCCAAAAGTAAAGTTCGACGTGTTTAAGCGCCTTTCCAAAGCACTGAATTAATAATTAATAGTTTAAAAAACTAAAAACACGCTTTTATATGCAACCGAACTAAAAATTAGAAAATAATTTTTCATTAAAAAAATATTGTCATTTCATAGTAAAAGCGTGGGGTGCATTTTACTATTTTTCATAACTTTTCCATCATAGATATTTGCAAATATAATAATTATAACATTTAATATATTTATCACCCCACGCTTTTTACTATGAAATGACAATATTTTTTTAATGAAAAATTATTTTCTAATTTTTAGTTCGGTTGCATATAAAAGCGTGTTTTTTAGTTTTTAAACTATTAATTATTTTACATTTTTTAGTTTCTGCTACTCTTGACAAAATGGCGAAAAATTTTTTAATGAACAAGAGTGGCAAATTTTAAAATTTTTCCAACAGATTGCAACTCACTAAAAAATTTCTTCTTCATTAAGTAGCAAAGTTTGAAATTTTGCCAACAGATGGCAATCCAGGCAATGTTTGGACCGTTGCCAATATATTGCAACCCACTAAAAAATTTCTTCTTCATTTAATAGCAAAGTTTGAAATGTTGCCAACAGATGGCAACCTAGGTGTTGTTTTATAATATAATGGAATTTTTTTCCTGGCGATCAAAAAAGATAACGGGATACTGTTTGCAGATTATTGCATTGTCATGTTTCCTTAATACGTGTGCAAAGTTTCAAAGAAATCGAATAGCTGGAAGTTGGTTAAAATTAGGCTCAAAGATTCCGTTACATAGCCAGCCAGATTGATAGATTGATAGATAGTTACAACCCAAGTTAATAAAAGCGTGTTAAAAAAATCCAACCCAGACGCCCTCACAGTGTAAAGAAAATAAAAAGATTACAATAGATATGTACCTAAATTGCCAATCAATTTTTAAGAAATTGCAAAAAGTAGCTTTTTGGGATTTTGCACAGCTCTATATGAAGTAGTAAGCTTATTCTTGGGATCTTCAGTAAATAAAAATGTTTTGTTTAAATATGTTATAAATATTTTTGCATTAAACGTTTTCAAGATGAAGGTAAAACGTAATTTTAAATTAAAGAAATAATATTATTTAAACAAAATATTAAGTAGCTATTCGGTGACTGAATTTCAAAGCTGGGACACCCTGTATATTTTTGCACAATAATCTGGTGGGATAATAATAATAAAAATGCAAATATCTATTTCATTTTGTTGCCAAAATTTTGACGATAGTCAGAAAATATCTGTAAACTGACAATGTAGCTTAATAGTTTGGAAGCCAAGTTGATACTGGTACCATAGTTTGTGCCTTGAGTACAGTACCAATATTTATTTATAAAATTACCTTAGAATGGCTAGTGCATTGTTTCAGTAAAAAAAATGTGTCAAAGCATGCATCCTTCTAACAGATTCTCGCTTCAATATTTACGTCAGTGGTAGAAACTTTAAAATGGGAAAAATTCTACTGGATTATTTACAATTATAATAAAAGAGCTACCAGGGCATTTGAAATTAGCAGCTTGGAATTGTAAAACCATTTATTAATACATAATTTTTGAACTCAGGATAAAATATGATTAATTATTTCCAAAATAATCACTTAAAAAAGACAATTTATTTACTTAAAATAATTCTGATGCGTTTTATGTAAATTAAGAATTGAGTGCTAAACCCGATATTAAAAACAAAATAATAATAATAATAATAATAAACTGTGTGCTCGTGGAAATGTAAATAAGAATATTTTGTATTTTTTAAACAATATTATACCGAACTGTTACAAATTAGTACAGTGCTTTTGGTAATCTAACCATTATCGGTGCTATCTGTAAAGTTAGAATATTTAAACTATAAAGTTTAACTTCTCTTAAATACTTTTATACTACTTACATACAGGGTGTTCATTTAAAAACTTTCCACTCAAGTTATCTTCGAAACGAGACAGATTTGAGAAAATCGCCGAAACACGTCAAGATATTTATTGAGGGGAACGTTTCTTACAAAAATTGGACGGCGCCCCTTTAACCCCTCAACCACCAGGGCCACCACCCCAAAATTCTTAAATGAGAAGGCGGGTCGAGTGATACATTATTTTAAAGCTTCTGACGAGTACTTTATAACCCTAGAATATGAAGTCAATATCTTCACCTATTACAAAATGGCGGTAATTTAAAAATTACCTAAATACCTGATTTGGATGGCCATATTTCCGAAACTAATAAAGTTAGATGTACCTAATGTGGTGTTTTCTTAAAGCTCTTTTAAAGGTCTTTTTAATGGTGATTTGGTAGTAATATACAGGGTAGAAGAAAAAGTACATATTTTTTATTTAAGAACCCTGTATATTATTTCACCATTAAAAGATCTTTAAATGAGCTTTAAGAAAATACCACATTAAGTACATCTAACTTTATTAGTTTCGGAAAAATGACCATCCAAATCATGTATTTAGGTAATTTTTAAAGTGCCGCCATTTTGTAATAGGTGAAGATATTGACTTTATATTCTAGGGTTATAAAGTACTCGTCAGGAGCTTTAAAATGATGTATCACTCGACCCGCCTTCTCATTTAAGAATTTTGGGGTGTAGTGTTTCGGCGATTTTCTCAAATCTGTCTCGTTTCGAAGATAACTTGAGTGGAAAGTTTTTAAATGAACACCCTGTATATAACGTGTATGATTATCACTATTTCCACCTGATTTACTTTGTGACTAACTGCAGAGTAGTAAAAATAGTAGTGACGTATCTGATAGTGTTGGGCGATGTTATCAAAAATGGTGGTGGTGCAATCCACAAAACTGTAAGTACTAACTTTTTACCTCATACTTTTTTAATACGTAAATGTACAGTGATTAAAACAAAAACCTTTTTTATAATATTAGTGCCTGGGTTTTTGCAGGAAGGGGTTCCTTTAACGAGAGTTTTTCTCGAATATTTATACCGCCATGTATGGAAGCGGCGCTTTAACCCAGCCTGTCAATGTCAAATGTTTCGGGTGTCGGACTGGGCGAACGCGTCACTTTTTCTATCGGACAAGTTTATCACAATGTTTTACATGTAATTTTTAAACATTGTGCCAAAAATCGTAAGAGTTACAGTCACGAAACCCGCCTAGTCCAATACCCAAAATATGTGTTTGAGCTTTATTCTTTTATGACTGTAACATTTACCGTTTTTTCGCAAACTGTTTAAAAATTGCATATTAAACATTGTGGTAAACTTGTTCGACCAAAAAAGGGGACGAGTTCGCCCAGTCCGACACCCCAAACATTTGACATTGACAGGCTGGGTTAAAGCGCCGTTTTCATATATGACGGTATAAATATTCATGGAAGTCTCGTCAAAAACCCCTAAAAATATTTTAAAAGGGTTCTTATCGTAAAGTCTATTTCTGGCTCAGGCACTATATATTTAACAGGAAAAATTACTTTAAAAAATTGATTATTATTAATAATCATAATAAAAAAATACAAATCAAGAATTAATAGGGAAGTTTGCAACACTATTGATTCATTTTAAAATCAAGAAAAATTTGTTTAACAAACTACCTTAGACCTTAGAATAGGGCTGGGATAACCCGTGCACTGAAGCCGTTTGGCTTATTGTGCGCCCTGTTTTTGTATGTCAGCCAGACGGGACCTACAGCTTAACGTGGGTTCCGAATCACGGTCCTATGTGCGACAACTTAAGATCGCGTCCCCACCCTTAGTTTACAGTTCCGCAGGACACGGCAAAGTGTGTTCCGGCGCCCTGGTCCTTTGGTGGCCTTCAGCGTCGATACATTTTGCACTTTGTCTGTCTGTTGTTGAGCTAATCACTAAATTTCCGACCAACTTATAAATAAGTTTTTGGCCTCAGCAGGATTACCTACAGCTGGTAAAAAACTTAATATGCCTAAATTGAAGGATAAGAACTAAAAAAGTCGTCAAAATATCCATGTTGCATAATTTTAAATAACCGGTATTCTCTGATTATTATTGAAAAATGGCGAGATGTCTGCAAAGTAAAGCACAAGCATTCCATTTTTTAACTTACAAAAAAATTAGAATTAAAACATGTTTGATATAAAATTTACAACCTACATACACTTACCGTTTATATGAAGCAAAAAATATTGTCTACCGGTGTAGTACTCATTTGTGTTCCATAAAACTAATTTTGACTTACTAAAATTATTGTTCCTAGTTAAAACTGTTAACACTAAAGTTGAGGAGACCTTTTATCTTTTGAAATATTCTATTAATTTCAGTGTTGTAAGCCTTATTTAACTGAAAGTAGGGCTGGCAACCGAAACCGGTTTTTCGGTTAACCGGTTTTCGGTTAACCGCGGTTTTGCGAATACTCAGTTAACCGGTTTTGGAATATCGGTTAACCGGTCTTAAAACAGCGG
Organism: Listronotus bonariensis; assembly: GCA_014170235.1. Lineage (NCBI taxonomy): Eukaryota > Metazoa > Arthropoda > Insecta > Coleoptera > Curculionidae > Listronotus > Listronotus bonariensis. The sequence continues at coordinate 61,526 of JACEGR010002396.1, forward strand.
TTTTCAAATACCGGTTTTTTGGATAATCGGACCAAAATCGAAAGCGGTTCTTCGAATATCAATTAATAGTTTTTGGTTGATTGCGGTTTATATCTAAAAAAACAAAAACCGTTCATTTTGTAAAATCGGATATTGGTTGACAGATTAAACAGGGTGGTTCATTTAACCTTAGACAGGCAAATAACCAGAAAACGGCGCATTTTAGAAGAAAATGTTTTTAGTAAGAATTGTTTGAAATAAAGGGGCAAATTTAATGGTATTATGTTTTGAGAACCGTTTTGGTTTTCGGTTTTAAAGACCGTTTTCGGTTTTCGGTTTTAAAAACCGATTTCGGTGTATCGGTTTTGAAAACCGTTTTCGGTGTATCGGTTTTGAAAACCGTTTTCGGTTTTAAAAACCGGTTTTTAATACCGGTTTTTAAATATTCGGTTAACCGGTTTTAACCGAAACCGGTTTTTTAAAACCGGTTAACCGGTTTTGATTTTTTCCGGTTTTTGCCAGCCCTAACTGAAAGTATTTTTTAAATTTATTTTTTATAATTAAAAACAACCCGAATTGATGGTTTAATCTCAAGGCTTAGCTCTAAAAGGTTAAGTTTTAAAGCTTGCTAAAGGTTATTTTTGCAAAAAATAAAACGATTATTTTTTTGAAGTAGTTTCCAGTGTCTAGTGAACTTTTTATAATCTTTCTTTTACACACAGGCACATTTAATTTATTGTAAGAATTCATTGAGCTTATTGAATTTTTATTATTAAGGTAAGTATAGCACTTATGTATATATGTATATATATGTAGCAATAATTGCTAAATACAGTACAATTAGAAACGTAATTTTATATAGAAAAATTATTCGTATTGTTTTTTTTTAATTTAAAAAATTTAATAAATGTTCTAACTAGTCCGCATTACGCGTATAATGAGTATTAATATCACTGGACTACGTAGGTACTTACTTTGTAGTGCGTGTAAATGTAATAGAACTACGAAGCCGTTAAGTCAGGTTACAAATAAATAGATGACCTTTTTGCGATATAAAGTGAAGCTTGTGTTTATAATTCATGTTATTAAATATATATATATATATATATATATATATATATATATATATATATATATATATATATATATATATATGTTTATATATATATATATATATATATATATATATATATATATATATATATATATATATATATATATATATATATCCGGACGCTGCAAATTTTTGGACGCCGTTGTGTATGGCGAGGTCCTGTGTAATGACGCTATAAGATTGAAGTGGATTTATTAAAAAAATAATAATATTAATAAAATGGAAAACATTAAAAAAATATTTTAATACAAGTTTTGTAGCCTATAGAGTGTCGCCCATTAAGTGTGCCACAAATAGTAGACATCTTTATTTGCAATTTCTCAGAAACTTTTATTTCTTATAAAGTTAGTGCATGGCCTTAAACTAAATGTGTTTATTAAAAGTTCAATGGTATATAGAGTAGGTCAAAAAGATTAAAAACTGTTTAGGAGTAAGTGCCCCTATTTTAAAAAATATAATAAAATGTTAACAAAATAGTTATTTAAAATAAACAATAACACTTAATACCAAATCATGGCGTTTTATTCAATTTTTTATTTATTCATTTTTTTATTATGAATTGCCTGTTTTACACTCTTATAGGAATTGGAAACAAACATTTGTAAATGGTAAATAAATAAAGTTTAGTTTTTTTACCTGCTCTGTATATCCTTAAACTTTTAATAAAACTACTTCTAAAACAGTAAAAGAACAAGCATTAACTTTTATAAGGAATAATTTTTGACAAATTGCAAATAAAAAAGTTTTATATTTTTTGCACACGTAAAGGGCCACACTGTATAGTTAATAAAAAATAAGGATTTGACAAAAAAATAAAACTGTTATAAAAGAGCACTTTATATACCGTTTTCTGCCAAAGAAGCAATACCCTTTAAACATTTTTTAAGCAACTTATAACCTCCAGAAAAACTGAGTTTTTAAATATTTATTCAGATTCTACTTTACTAATTAATATACGATGAAGTATACTACTTAAACGTTAGTAGTCAGTGGGGTACCTTGGCCGACCCCACTCCTCCACCTTGGCTCCTCCCCTTTGACTCCGCGCCCAGCCAAGGGGAGGAGCCAAGGTGGAGGAGTGGGGTCGGCCAAGGTACTCCAGTGACTACTAACGTTAATAAAAACGAAAAATAAAAAGTTAATGGTCTTAAATTTTTTATATTCTTTAGTTAAGATGAACAGGTGTTTTGTATTTGCTTTAACTTATTTGTTTTGTTGTTTAAATCACTTTAGCAATGCTTTGAATACAAAGAGCACATTTTTGTTGCACTTCTCAGAACAAAGTGTTAAGTGATGTTGTTAGGTACTTTTTATAGCTATAAATATTCTCTTAAAGCAAAATAAAAAAAAAATAAAATCCATGGATAATCTTTTAAATAAGTTAATTAAGAAAACATCTTATTACTTGCACGATGCTTGTGTTTTGGCTCTGACTGAATAAAGTAGCTGTAGGGGTGTTAACCCAGCAAAGTTAGAGAACCTAACTTGTTAAGGGGATGCCGTAGCACGTTAAATGAGCTAAAACGCGATTCCCTGCAGTTTTTAAATATTTATTTGAGAAAAAAGTTGTATATTGAAAAGTTTCTTAAAATGATCCAAAGATTATCGGAAAGTTGGTTATTTTTACGGTTTTGTAATTTTGGGAAATTTAATGTGTTAATTATTACTATTACCAAAAATCAATTAACTTTCCGATAATCTTTGGATTATTTTAAAAAACTTTTCTATGTACAACTTTTTCTCAAAACAAATATTTAAAAAACGGCAGCGAATCGCGTTTTAGCTAATTTAACGTGCTACGGCATCCTCTTAACATCACAATATTACATGATTCTGACGAAAAATACAACTTTTACAGAAACATAGACAAATCATTTTCATTTACACTACAGCATCACTAAATACAAAATGCTACAAGTATAAGTACGGTTTTAAATTGTGATCTCGAAAACTGTCAGAGATACATGTGATATCTGCCTCCATTCAGCAATTTTTTAACTATTTTCGAGATTTCTTTATTACACTGTTTTTCGTAACTTTTTTTATTAATTCTTTTTTTCTTTTATTTTCAGTCGTAATCGCAAAAAGTTGGTCTCCATTGAATCAAAAACCCTATTTAAAGCGAATCACCCATTTTTCTATGTTATACGGATTAATTCCATTATTGCCTTTTTTGGACAATTCTCTGTATAATATAATTTATAGCCTGGTAGTCATACCTAACTCTGCAAGATAATTTTATAAATTATAATTTAATTAAAGTAATGTGTAAAGTTAAAAAAATAATATTTTAAATTATTTGTAAATGCATAAACTGGTGTTTCCTTATTTTTATTTTTATTAACTAAGTAGATTTACCTCCACAAAGTTTCTTTAAAAGTTAAAAAGTTTTCTTGGGCAGCGATAGTACATGTTATGAGATAGGCCAATCAGAATACGTATTTTTTTTTATCGATTTGGGTTTTTACAAATTGTTTCTTTTTAGTGATATACAGGGTGTCCAAGAATATGTAGACAATCTCTCGGATCCATATAGTACACGTGAAAATAATGTTGCTATATTTTTTTCCTAAAGCCCCTCTTTACAGAAAGATGTGCCCTTAAAGGACGTCAGCTGGAAATCGGTTTTTCCTAAATAACTTTTATAGTATTTGGTATAATGAAATATTTTTTAATATGATAAATTCAAGTAAAGACTCTTTAAAATAGTATTCTTGTAAATCATTTGCCTTTACTAGTTTGCCAGGGGCGGACTAATTCTTTTTTTATCTTTGGACAAACCACGAAGGCTGAAAACCTAAATACTAACGTACCGTGACTGTCTTAAGCAGGGTAAGAGGAAGTTTGTTAACACGGGACTTAAAAAATTTAAGATTTGGGGGGAGGGGAAGGAAAGACCTCCGCTGGCAGTAGGTTCCACAGTCTAAAAACTCTAGGGATAAAAGAACGAACGAAATGGGAAGTTCGGGGCCTGTCCAATTGAACCGTATAGGGATGCATACGCGCGGCACCACGAGTTTCTCAGTTGGGAGCTGCAAGAGGAGGGACTATACTGGATAATTCGTCGGAGCAGAAGCCGCAAAAGTATCTATAGAAGAGCGATAGATCTCCCACAGGTCGACGATGGGCAAGAGAAGGAAGTCTTTGAGTAAGTAAAGGATCATTAATAAGATGAACAGCCCTTCTTTGAATGGCATCAAGAATGCTGAGGGTTGTAGGGGATGCCATTCCCCAGAGATGAGAACAATATTCCAGAGAGGGTCGAATTTGGGACACATACAAAGTGTATAAATTGGAAGGAGAAAAATACTTTTGGCTGGGAAAAGAAATCCAAGCTTTTTTAAAGCGGTGGCTATAGATACAATGTGTTTATGCCAGTTAAGGTTATTCTCAAATGTGACGCCCACAAGGTTAAATGTGTCCCCGCTTTGCAAAACCTGGCCACTCATAAGCAAAGGATGAGTGTTTGATGATTTTTTCGCGACAAGGAACATGACTGTGTTTTGTATGCATTAAATTGAACGAGATTTTTAGCGCCCCAATCCAATATCAAATTGATATCCTGTGAAAGAGATATCTGCATCGCCCTGCGTTTGCTTTCCAGGTCGGGTTGAGGGATTGGTTTGAGAACCTGAAAAGTGGAGTGAATGGTACTATCGTCAGCATAACTATGAATGGGATTGGTTGTGGAAGAAAGAAGATCGTTGATGTGAAGAAAGAAGATCGTTGATGTGAAGAAGAAACAAAGTTGGTGCTGAACTGTACTGAACCCTGAGGCACTCCAGCGTTAATTATTTTTACATCGTGTATAATAAAGAAATAAAAGAAAGAAAAGGTACTCTTGTTAAATGTCGAAAAACTAAAGCGTTTTTGACAAAAACAAGTTTTTGTTTACTAGAGACATCTAAAAAAAATAGGTTATTTTGTTGTAACGGTACTAAAAATTATAAAAAATATTTTTTTTTATTTCCACGAAACTAAAAAATATTGTTGCAGCATTGTGGAGGGTCTCATAATCCTCTATAATTAAAGCTAGATAATGCATAAAATAAGAGGGAGCGTGTGTCAAACCGACAAACAAAATTATAAAATACAATCATATTTAATCAAAATGTTGTTTTTCGAGACAACGCTGCAACGCATCACTTTATCAATTTCGAACCGGAGTCCCTTTTTGTTAGCTAAGGGTTTAAGCTATTTAAAAATAATATTTTTATTCCTTTATTATACAGGGTGTAAAAATAATTGGTCCTATTGTGTAAGGGTTAGTCCTCCCCTGGCAAACTAAGAAACGCAAATGTGGAGTCCTAACTGGTATTTATCATATTCAAAAATTATTTCAATATACCAAGTGATATAAAAGTTATTCAAGAAAAACCGATTTTCAGTTGCGTCCCTATCTCTGTAAAGATGTACTTTAAGAAAAAAATTATATGAACTTGTCACATTATTTTTATGTGTTCTATATAAATCCGAGAGATTGCCCACATATTCTTGGACACCCTGTATAAAGGAGCTTTACTTTCTTCACCTGGTATACCTTTTGTTGTTAATTATCAGTTTCTTTACTTCCTCCCTTTTACGAATGGGAAGTTTGGCAGCACGAGCCGTTAGGCGAGTGCGACAATCCCATGAGTAAAAAAAAAACACTTTATGCTTGTGTTACTTACTATATTTTTTCACGATCGTATAAAAATTTCCTAAAATACCATTTATTACATGTTTTATTTATCTAAACTTATTAATTTTAATTTTTGCAGCACAGACAATTATTCTTTTCATAACTATGCATTTATTATTTAATTTTAGAAAATTATATGTACTTACTTTTTGTAAAATAATATTAAAGCAGTATAAATTCCTTTTCAATTTCTTAGTCAGCCAAATTCATTATTACTATTAATTTTTAATAATTTTCAGTAAATGTATTTACAAACTGTTAAATTTTAAAACTAGTGACACATGAACTTGAAGAAATAATGACAAAATCAAAGGTAACTTGACCGTTTGGTTCAGTTGATGTCGCGTTTACTATTAAATTGCATAAATTGATATGTAAGTTCATTGTAATAGGCATTGAAACAAATCACTAATTTAAAGTGTGGAAAAAGCTTCGAAATGTTAAAAAAAGTTACTTTTATTAACACTTTATGTAGTATACTAGAATGGAGTACTTTAACTTTATGTTAACGATTTTAAAAAAACAGCATTTTGTTATAACGGTCGTGGAAATTTTTTTGTAAAATGTGATTGGTTGTGTTAAAGGTAATAGTTCGATATAGCGGTTTTCGCTATTATAAGAGATTTTGAAAAATTATTTTTCAGGGCGTTTCTATAGGTCGATTATGACACAAATCTGTGTGCGCGTTTTCCAAAATCCATTTCTATAATTTATTATTAATAAAAACATATTTACGGGACGGTGGAGTGAACAGGGGTGCTGGGTGGGGACAAAACAGTATAAATCCAACTTCAAACACAAGAAAATATTAATACACTGGACTCGGGGCACATGAAAATGTAAATTAATTTTGAAAAGTATTAAATTTTTGAAAAACTCCACACATATGAGATATCTCGTCCGCCATTAAGGGGATGCCGTAGCACGTGAAATGAGCTAAAACGCGATTCGCTGCCGTTTTTAAATATTTGTTTGAGAAAAAGTTGTATATTGAAAAGTTTCTTAAAATGATCCAAAGGTTATCGGAAAGTTGGTTATTTTTACGGTTTGTAATTTTGGAAAATTTAATGTGTTAATTATTACCATTACCAAAAATCAGTTAACTTTCCGATAATCTTTGGATCATTTTAAGAAACTTTTCTATGTACAACTTTTCTCAAACAAATATTTAAAAAACGGCAGCGAATCGCGTTTTAGCTAATTTAAGGTGCTGCGGCATCCTCTTAATTAAAGAAGGAAAATTTATTTTGGTCAGCTGATAACATGACGTTCGTCATTATGAAAATGACAGTCTTGATAGAAGCAGCGTTGCCAAACTTCTTATGAAGAATTAACACCAAGCCTATTTCGGGGATTATCCACCATTACCATGAGAAACAATGGTATTTTTGTAGAAATGCCTCTTTCTTTATGTTTATGTATTTTCCTTTTTCTCTACAAATTATAATAGGAAGAAGAAATAACTTGATGTTTCATATGAATTTTGTCCTGTATCTTCCTTTTTTAAGCTATTGACACTTTCTCACTTTATTTGGCAACATCGCAAGACATTTACAGTTCTATTGCAAACTCTTCTCTTTTATGCAGTGACAGCCATGATGGGATTGTTGTACTATTATTTATTTTATTTTTTATTAACAATTTTTTGGACATTTTTGTAAACAGAAAGTGCGGCGTGTACTGTGAAATACTGTTTTTGGGCGTTTAATGTAGGATTTCTACTGTTTCGTCCCCACCCAGCACCCTGTTCACTCCACCGTCCTGCTAATATGTTTTTATTAATAATAAATTATAGAAATGGATTTTGGAAAACGCGCACACAGATTTGTGTCATAATCGACCTATAGAAACGCCCTGAAAAGAATTTTTCAAAAATCTCTTATAATAGCGAAAACCGCTATATCGAACTATTACCGTGGTAAATATTTAGTTGGATAAATTTTATTTATACTGGCGTTTTCGTAAAGTGTTAGTTGTATTTTTATGTTCCGAAAGCTAAAAATCACAATCAATCCTAAAAGTGAAGTTTGATTCCTTATAATATCACACACTTCCTGGACTATCATGGTAAATGTGTGTTTAGGAAAAGTAAGGTGTTCCAACAATATTTTTTTGTATTTATGTTTCATTAACCACCAGTTAAGTACAATAATTAGGGGTGGTCCCAATAAAATGAACGGGTGAAAAATTTTCGTTTTTTTTTTGGTGGAGGATTAAGTGTTTAATAATATACTATTTTTATTATTTCAGGTAGAATTATCGCAATTTCTTTACCTCCACCAGTTGATTTTAATTTTAAAGCAGATCATTCGTTTTTATATTTTATTAAATTAAATAATGTTGTACTATTTATTGGCAAAAATGTATAATAAATAAGAAAATAAATTAACTATGATTTTGAAATAAAAATATTGTGAATACATTTCCTGTATTTTTATGTAATGAAAAATAAACTTTTATAAACTCCTACACTACACTAGATTTAAAACTTAGGTATACACTAAAAAAACAAGATATAATGTACCAGTACATGAATAACTCATGCTTACTGTAAACTAGATATAAGTAAGGTCAATCTGATTAAAAAGGCATTTTTGTTTGACTTTCATCAAAATAGGGCCGCTTTGGTCTTGGTATACATACCATGCCTACGCAAAACCATTTGCCCTTAAAAACTTGCAGATTGTCAAGACTTAATAAATTCTATGCACCCACAGGATATACAACAACAAATAACAGGTACTATTAATCAGCTAAGTCTACGACGTTATTCTTAAGTCTTTACTTCTACTTAAGTTAGATTAAGTACTTCTTTGAAGATGCAATGATGTTGGGTCTTTGGCGGTATAATTAAAGAGATTCAGCTTACAGCAAAAATAATTGACCAATAATTACACAGGCAGACAAAAAAAACATTTTTTTGATGTGCACCGGACGCGACCTATCTACGAGTATGTTTTTCGACCCGTTAAATCCGAATTTTAAGTTAGTTTAGGTCGTAGGGCCTAATTTTAAGTAAATTGCAAAAAGCCGTAAAACATAGGTTAACATTTTAGCTATCAACTCTTTGTTTGACCTCCGGACAGTGCGGACGTGCGTAGAGGACTACAAAGTTCTTCCCGGAATGGCGGCTAGAGGTGTCGTACGAACGTTTTTTACCTTCGGGGATCAAGGAAAGATTCACGCTAAATTGACGGCATCTTTCTTCTAGATCTAAGCGCTGTGAGCGAAGATTCCTATAAGTTGATGGTATCCTATTTGGTGGTGAACACGAGGTATTTCTCAAATGGCGGGAAATAGATGGGCGTGCCATGGGAACTGTCAGTAGTGAAAGTGAAGGTTATACGTAACACCAGTAGCACATCTTGGTTTGACAGCCGACAATTTATGCATTGCATCGATTGTTGAATTATTTGTTTTCTTTTTGGAATTTCTGGGAGCTACGAGCTCGAATATCCAGATTTTCCGCCGGCGAAGCCCTGGAAAGCATAGTCCGGAAGGGGGAGAGTGGTGGATTGGACCTGAAGGGACCAAAACCAAGAAAAAAATAGAGAGAGAGAGAACATTTTTGCTATTTCTTACGGTTTTTGCAATTTGCTTAAAATTGAAAGGTGTACTGCCTAAACTAATTTAAAGTTTGGATTCTGCTGGTCAAAAAACATGCTCCCAGATAGGTCGCGCCCTTTTTTTAATAAAAAAGTTTTTGTACAGCGGACGCGACCTATCTATAGGCATGTTTTTCAAACCGCTTAATCCGAATTTTAAATCAGTTTAGGACGTACACCCTCCAATTTTGAATAAATCGCAAAAACCCGTAAGAAATAGAGAAAATTTGCACAATTTTTACGTTTTTTGCAATTTACTCGAAATTGGGATCCGTACGGCCTAAAATGACTTAAAATTTTGATTCAGAAGGTCGAAAAACATACCCGTAGATAGGTAGCGTCCGGTGCACATCAAAAATAAAAAAATTGTTTTTAACCAAACTGCATTTTTTTTAAATACGTCTTGATATTTTTACTGCTTAATGGTTCCATCATTTTTTCGGTACGTAATAACACTGTAGTTGATAAAAGGATGAGAAAAATAATTTATATTAAAAAAATAGTTCTTTATAACGCTTACAAGCTTTAAGCGGATTTTAGACATTTAGGTTGTACAATATTGCTTACCATTTAGTAACCTAATCTTATGCCGCCGCCAGGCATTGGGCTAACTACGACAATTTTTAACAAACAACCATTGTATGGACCGGTGATTCTTCTACATTCTACTAGTTTGCCAAATGTTTCGACAAATAGTTTGGCCACAACTTCGCCCAATGAGTAGCTGCAGCATTAGACGCACGCAGTAATTACTCATCTTTATAAACTAACTAGCTATGATTCCCGGCTTCGCTCGGGAGTTGATATGAGACCCAAATAACCGTTGTTCTGAATGAAGTTCAAATACTCGACAACAGATGGCGCCACTACACTTAATTTCCAAGTTGAAGGGTTGGAAGAGTCCTTATATCTTTAAAAATACGCCCTTTAGGGTAAAACGGGAACTTTCTTGTTCGAGGGGGATAAAGGGCTATCATACTATATAAGTTCCTTTATCGTATCGGGACTCCTTTTCAAGTTTTATCGGCACGCACATTTTATCAATTTAGTTTTATTATATACTAGCTATGATTCCCGGCTTCGCTCGGGAGTTGATATGAGACCCAAATAACCGTTGTTCTGAATGAAGTTCAAATACTCGACAACTGATGGCGCCACTACACTTAATTTCCAAATTGAAGGGTTGGAAGAGTCCTTATATCTTTAAAAATATGCCCTTTAGGGTAAAACGGGAACTTTCTTGTTCGAGGGGGATAAAGGGCCATCACAATATATAAGTCCCTTTATCGTATCGGGACTCCTTTTCAAGTTTTATCGGCACGCACATTTTATCAACTTAGTTTTATTATATATAATGATAATGATATTCTTTATTACATTATTTTTGGTTACTTTAATATTCTGGATAATATATCTGGGCAATACCTACCAGCGCAGGACGTTGCGTTTACATTTTAATAAACTATTATCTTTTTGTAAATTTTAAACTTGTTTAATAATATATTGGAAGAAAAACCTTATATAACTTATGTTTTCGTTTTTCATTTTTTAATTTGCATCAACTTTAAGTTTCCCTTTCTTGTGCAAAATATTGTAAAATAGACACTTCATTTTCGCTTCTCAACGTGTAGATTGACTTTTATTTCAGAAATCTTCTTAACACCGTCTTTTATAACTCTCTGCAGTGAATCATCTTTTAACGTTGGGGTGATAGATACTATAGGTTTGGGCCTTTCTATATTCATGACGACTTATTTTAAAGGTGAAGGAATATTGTCCATTACCATAAGTGTAACATCATTTATTTTATTACAGTTATCACAACAGACAGAATTTCCAATTTGGAGCGTCCACAGTTTTTCGTTGCCGATCATCCATTTTACTTTTTCATAAAGCAAGATGAAATTAGGTTATTTGTTGGTAGATTTTTGGTGTAATATCTCAAAAACTCATTTTAATAAAATAAAGTTACATATGATGACATGACAACTATTTTAAGCAGCAAAATTTTTCCACGAACAAATTGTTGATGGCAATAAAAGTGTTATCCGCTCTGTTTTTTTCATAGTTTAATGACTGACAGACTTAATTTTGATGAGGCCGAAGAATTAATAAATGTCTCTAAAATTAATTATCTGACTGAAGCCAGTGAAAAATTTTGTTACTTGTTAGAAGCTTTTTATAGGTATAATTATCTAGCTTTATCCTTTTCTGTTGACAACATAAGCATTTTACAGCTCATTTAAAATTTCATTATTTAAATTTTTTCTTATTAACAAAAAGTTGTCAGTTGTTTTCGTGCATACACTTCTTGAAAATCATTACCTAGTATATAATTATGATAAAGCTGATTTATTGTCACTAGTATTTTTTAACGTATGTCCTAAAAGTTTTGGCACACAATATTTATCGTTTTTTTTTAATGAAGAAATTTATTTAAACACTAACTAGTTATCATAAATTACAACTCAATACTTAACTAAACTATACTATCGAATTATGTGGAGTGGCCCATTCTGCTCTACCAGACGCAAATTTCTTCGAATGTCTCTCATGAGGTCCTGGACGGAATTCAGTTCAATTTCTCTCAATTTCTCGTAAATTCGCCGTCTTAATTGTTCCTTATCTTGTGCTTCCCAGCCTCCATGATAAACCTTTCTAGACAGTACAGCCCAAAAATCCTGTATTGGGCGAGCCTGCGGCAAGTTTGGAGGATTATCGTTTTTGGGAACAAAAGGTATGTGGTGTTGTCGAAGTCAGTTTTGGGTATCTCTTGAGTAATGGCATGATGCTAGGTCTGACCAAAACATGATATCGTCATTAGCATGATGTTCGCGGACAAACTGAAGCAATTTGGACAGGCAGTTATCAATATAGCTCTGACTATTCAAAGCTTCACCCCTCACTCTTCCCACAAAAGGTCGGGATACACCCCTGTTAGAAAATGCGCACCAGACAGGGATTTTATCTGCAAATTTCGCTTTATGTTTGTATCTAACATTGTCAGGGCATTCCTCTAGATTGTCCGTATAAAATTCATTGTTTCCCTTCATTTCAGAATAACTCAAAGTGAAATACTTTTCGTCATCTAAAATAATGATTTTTTCATTGGCAAAATGTACCCGCCTCAGTTGACGACAACATCTTGGTATACGAAGAAGCTGCGCTTGAGAGTATTTGGGGCACTTACGTCTCTTTCGGTATTTAAGACCATTCCTCCTCAATTCCAACGATATCGTACTCTTAGAAGATCTGTATTGCCTAGCCAGTCTCCTCGTTGACATTCCAATCTGGTTTTTTGCTCTTCTCACCAATCTCTCTGACCTCTGTGCGGGAAATGCACGTGGTCTTCCACTTTTGGGAGATTCAGACATGGTATTCCCTGCTCGCACTCTGCTATTGTTCTATAAATGGTTCTGCGTGAAATGTTTTCATTCTGGAATATTCGACAGATTTCAGCTTTGGGTATCCGCCCAACTAACTTGTAGATACTTTTTCTTATTTCTAATTTATACGACATCTTAAAGCGAAAACTTCCAAATAAATAAATCTCAACTGACAGTAAATAAAGTAAATAAACTTTTGTTTTCAAAGGCAACTTGATATTATTTTGTTTTTGTTAAAATTGAAGACAATGAGTTTTGTGCCAAAACTTTTAGGACATACGTTACTTTTTCAGAAACGTTTTTTTTGCAGAACACAAATAATTTCTTTATATTTATACGTAGCTTTCTATAGCTTACATTTTTTGCCCAATCAAAAACATCATTGATTGATTTATTATAGCAAGTATTAGGACAATAATATTTAACAATATGAGACGATTAAGCATCGAAAAACAATACCTAGACAAATCTTATCTGCTGGTACATCTACCCAGATAAAAGCTGCTTTTTATTTTAAAACCAGAAAGCTAGTAATTTTAAATTTTTAAGGTATTGCAACTTCAGATTGCCAACAGAAAAATATCAAGTTAGATAGATGATATCATACTATTTATTTATTTTTAATATTCTGTAGCTCTATGACTAAACAAATTTTTATAACTAATTTAATAAAATAGCACATTGACTATTATAATGGAATTCTAACTTTGATCCTTGAATTAATTTTTATAAACTAAAAACACATTAAAAACATTTAATGAAAAAAATATGTAAATTAATAGCTTTGTTCGCGGGTCTAGTAAAGAACTGATTCCGAACCAGAACCGAACTGGTTTAGAATTGTTTTAAAGCGCATGTCTAGTTATTTATTAGTTCGGAATTTTTATTTACCGCGAACGATTTTCTATACAGCTGAGGATGTATTCTAACCTAGCCTTTTGGTTAGGATTTTTCATGGTTAAATTGGATATTACACAAAAAATAAATAAATTCAACCAAAAAGGTAAATTGCTATACTGTTGAGAGCCACTGGAGGTCTCTCGGTGGAAGACAAGGGATTCCCGGCCTCCTCTTATTTTTAACATAAGTATGTGTATTTAACTAAAAATAAAATTAAACAATAAGAAATGGTAAAATCTTGTAATATTGTCTATATTTTTTTAATTAAATCTGTATTTATTTTATTGCATACATGCATTCATACGGAATACAATTAAAAATCCTTTGTTTATATACGCTCAGAATCACAAAAATATAAAAAAATATTTAACAGGTATATATTAACCCGCATAAAAAGTGGCAGAAATAAATAAACTGTAATACAACGGTTTATTTCTGTACCACAAAAACAGAAAACAGCTGACCATGTCGACATTGTGCATGAAATTCCGAACTGAACTTTTAATTCCAACAAAAATCCCAGGACTGCTAATCAGGTTACGAACCGGTAACGAACTGATTCCATTGTAACCCGCGAACACAGAACTGTTACTAAAAATTCAGGATTTTACTAACCGCGAACGCTGCTTTTTCACTGCGCAGGCGAATAGTCCCAGAACCGGTTCAGAATCGAACCTGCGAACAAAGCTAATATTACTTTTTTCTTGTAGTAAATGTCTTTCAAATAAAAAATGTTTATTTTTGAGGCTAAAATATTAAAACTGCAGTTTTTTACCTTTATAAAAGGATACCTAACCCAAAAAAGTTTTATACTAAATTGGCAATACTATATCGGGTGCTGAGAAATAAGTGTTAAGTTTAAATTTAATGCTAAAGGCAGTGATTTTGATTTAAATTATTTAAAGTTTTACTGCCAAAAGTCAATTTTTGTGGCAATTTTCTTGAAATTACCTGCAAAATTGATTTTAAAAATATATAGGGTGTTCCATCAAGAATAGCAAAGTTAAGAGCACTTCCGGTTAAACCGGATGTGCCGCATAAAATCTAAAACATTAGAAATTCGCAACTTGTTCAACCATACATTCGACCAAAATTTTAAAATGGTGTAAAACTTTTCAAGAAATTTACAAGCATGTGGCCGATTTTTTTTTATAAAGTATACGGAGTTTTGGTGTTTTTCTTTTTAGTTGGTATAGAAAAGCATGCAAATATAAAATACTTGTCTGGAAAAGTCGTGTTTTTTCTTCTAACTCTATGATACATATATGGGGACCATCTGTTGATTAACTTTTGTTTAAAATATTGTTATTTATTTATTTTCAGTTGTCTCTTTTGGCTCCGGACTCTATGTTCAAAAAAGTAAAAGTTTTACCGCAGATCATCCATTCATCTATGTTATTAAATATAAAAATATTGTTTTGTTTTCCGGAAAAATTTTGCAATAATATGTATTTTGTTTAAATTTTAGTTTATTTTTAAAAAGGAATTTGTTGTAGAAAATTTGTATCATTAAATAAATACATTTATGTTTTTTTGTTTGTGTATAGCCCAACTGATTTTTTCCAGTTCCGTTAACAATAAGGTTCATTTCATAAGCAAAAACCACGCATTATAACTTAAGGCGTTATTCTTTTTGATTTAATTAAGAACGCGAGCCTAGCGAGTGCGTTGAGGGTTAAAAAGATTAATTGACAGTTAAGACTAGGGGATATTATCCCGAGCCTTTTTCCAATATCTGAGTTCTGGGCCAGACAAGCCCGGGATCCCGGGATTTGAGGGTAGAGTATAGAAGGAACAGTTTTAAAATGTAAATTCGGTGCTCTTTGATAAGAAAAAAAATCACAAAAAAGTTTAAAGCAAATAAATCGGCATACTTGTCTTCGCGACCGCCTTTGCTATATGCTATATTTCTTTTATGATATGCCGGTTGATGCAGCTGGTCATCGCACTATGGGATAGAAATTAATTTTTTTGGTCAAAATTCTGAAACTTACCAATCTAACTTAAAATGAGGTGCTTTTTACTGGAAAAATATTATAAATTATTACAAATGCTTTTTGGAAACCTCAAACTTATTATATGTTATTATAAATTTACACTCCACTTAACATTATTATTTTTTATTGTACAAAATAAACTAAAATGTCAGCTTGTTTAGTTGATTCAGTAGTATTCTAATCAGTAACCCGATGATTATTATCTCTTATGATATACAGGGTACGACAATAGGTATGATTTTTTTAAATGAAATACCCTGAATATTATATCACCACCAACAAAAATTTTTTAAAATGCTTTAGAAAAATACTACCTTTGATATGTCTATCTCAATTAGTTTCGGAAATATGACCATCCAAATCTGAAAAATAATTTTAAATTATTCTTAGAAGCGTAATAGAGATACATCTTCCCAACTTTTTTATTTTTTAACGTATAAAATAAATAATAACACTGCTGTGTTGGGTAGATTCTGTAGAATCCATATCTTTCATCAGAATGCTTTTATCTTTTAGGATATACAGTGTAGGACAAAACATAATAAATTTTACAATGGAAAACCTTGTAAATTATAAAAAAATCTTGTATCTGTCCTTACACTCAGAAGTAGGAAGGCAATTGTAAGTACAAAAACTGATAAAGAAAAAGGTAAAAAAATCTTTGACAAAAGTAGCGAGACTTCGCGAGACTGCATCGGAAACACAACAATAGCTCTTATTATTTAAACTCTTTTACTTTTTTAGTAATCAAGGGTAATATATAAATAAAAACTAAGAGATTAAATGTTGTATATTTATGTTTACTTAAAATACATTTTCAAGTTTCTTATTACCCCAATAGAAGTCGTCATATCCTTTTATAATTTTCCGTACATGTAGTTTGGAGTATCTACTTTGAAATACACAGCATGAGCCATTAAAATTTCAAAGTTGCTTTTTGACCAAAATAAGGATTTCTATCCCATAGTGTATTGGCGCGTGGCTGTAAAGGGTAGCGGCGCCTTTGTATAAAATATTCCGATTGCAGGCGGCCTTTTTATGTTTTTTGTATTATTTTCAAAGGGTACCGAATTTGCGCTTTTAAAATGTTCTTACTATACAAAAAATGCAAAAATATTCAAAACATATCTCTTATCTTTTTTAAACTTTCTTTAGCATAGAAAAAAATCTGAAAAAAAGTTTTTTTCTTTAAAGCAAAAAGAAACTTACAAAAATCTAGACAAATCAACTTAATACAAACTTTTGTTTGATAAAAACATTTCTACAGTTGTTTTTAAAAAATGAAAACAAAACTGTATTTATGCAACATCGACATACCCTCTTATAATTTCTTATTGATCGCATTTACATTTGTAAACTTTAATACAATACAACAAACTTAAGGCAATAATAAACTCTATAAATAATAAAAAGTAAAATATCCAAAATGTACTTTAAATAACCATATTTCAATCCAAAATACTATAAAAACAACTTGCGTGTTGCTTTCACATAAATTTCTTCAAGTAAGACCGCGTAAACCTGACTAAAATCTGCTGGGAAATAAAAATGGACTTTTTATTTTTATTGGCAATGACAACTTGATAAACTGACAGGAAAACTAAGTGCGTTTCGTTTCATGTAATACTATTTTGAAAAAATGAAATTCATGTATTGATCCTGGAAACCCGGGATTTAAGGAATTTTATCCCGAAGATTTCGGGACTGTAAAGAGGCCGGATCCCGGGATCCCGGTATTATGTCCCCTATCTAGGTCCGACGACCGCCCCCTAGGTAGTGCACTGCAGCCTGAAGGCTTATTGTACGTTGACCCCTACTCCTTCCCATTCACACACCATTCATTCCATAACTTGGATGGTTGCTGCTCGGTCCGTTCGTTTACCCCGAGTAGAACACTGCGTGCCGTTGCCCAAAACTGACAACGGCCCGGTCACCCATCGAAGTTATGGGCTCGCACTTCTCTGCTTAACTCCGGTGATCGAGGCTGCCGATACAACCGACCGGAGGATTGAAATTTTTGTTCAATCATAATCGAATATAGCCTATAGCACTCCTGAATAGTTAAATAATTTTTATGATCGGTTGATGGGGTTATGTCCGGTCAAACGTAAGGTAAACTTAGGACTCTAGCATTGTTGTAGTGGTTGTCAAATATTTTTTTCATACGTGGGTTACTGAAAATGTTATCATTGTGTTCAATAAAAGAGTTTTCTTAAATTTTCGCTTGTTTCAATGGAGTTATTCGTGGACAACCGATGCTTCTGACTACTTGATGATGTGGAATTTCAAACAAACACATGTGTGCGTGTGTTTCTTATGTTGATTAATTCCTACATTAAAAGAACGTTTTTTCTCTCCAATGTACGGCTTACTATATTCGCATGGTCCCAGGTAGATGCATTCCTGCTTCTGTTTAGATAATTTAAGCTTTGTTTGGGTAAAGACAATTTTTGCTGTTGATAGATTTAAATACTGATTTAATTCTATACTGTTTTGCTGTGCTTCAAATATTTTCAGACTTTCCTTTTTAACATGGAATCGTTTAGTTTCAATACAATTCAACAAGTTACTTATCTACCACATTCAGGCATACCCAAATATTAGTTTTATTAGTGAGCAATACTATATGTCAAATACAAACAAAATGTTGCATGACTTGTGCCCATTTTTTTAAGAGACTTTAGTGTTTTCCTTTTTTAATTGGTGTATGTAAGCATGCAAAATGAAAATATTTGTTAAGTGGCTGAGAAAGTGGTGATTTTTCTTTATGTTATACGGGATATATGGGTATAGTTTTTATTTATATTTTTTTACCATTACATTGTTTTCTATTTGTTTTTTAGTTCTTTTTTATGAAGGCTCAGGTCCCGTCTATTTTCAAAAGAGTAAACTTTTTACCGCTGATCATCCATTCATCTATAATATTAAATATAAAAATAATGTTTTGTTTGCTGGAAAAACTTTACAATAATAAGTTTTTTGTTTAAATTTTACTTTAATTGTAAAATTAAAACTTGTCAGCAAATATTATCTAAAGAAATAAATTCGATATAGTAATATTTTTTTGTTTATGTAATTTTGGGGGTTTGCTTAGTTGGTTTTTGCTATATGTTGTTAATTCCTAAAAGCCAGGTAACTCAAGTTAACGCTACACAACTGGAAAAACATGCAGATATTGCAAACCGTGGTGTTTTTAGACAACGAATGTAAGACAAATATCTATCCTAACCACAAACTACTTTCAGTAACGTTTTTGTAATAAAATTTAGACGGATCCTACCGTTTAGGGTGGAATAAAAACTACGTATAGTCGTTGGAATTAAATAAGAGAAACCATAAAACCATAAACAAAATATTCGCCACTCGTTATTATAAAAAAACCGTTTATCACACCGCTCCGCTTTGTCCTACTATCAGCGCAAAAAGGCGCCGACAAGTGGGTTAATAAAATTTTGGAGTCAACGAGGACTTGAACACTTTTATGATTTTTCTTATTTGATGCCAACGAGTATACAACAGTTTTTGTTTATGAGTACCCCTAGATTACGAACTACGCCCAGCTTTGCTTAATTTCGCCGATTTGATAAGAAGCGGTGGTTAGCGCGAAAAGATAGTTTAAACAATTGAAAATTAAAATGTGTTACTATATTATTTAGTATAGTATGCAGCTTTATGATGTAGAGTGTGACTCCTCTCGATCGGTTGAAAGCAATAAAACAATATTACCAAAGTGATAGCTGATTTGTGGTCACTCAGTTTTTATTTAAATTTACGTCGAAACTCATCAACAAACTTTTCCACCGGATCAAGATCGTTTAACTAGGTAAGGTTGCCTCGTAAGCCTTGCAACATGGCAGACCATACGTCACATATGTATTTTGCTCATTATTTAATGAAGTTTTTAACAGTGTAGTTTGTGTTTTTTGTCAATATTAAAAAAGACTTTTAAATACTGTTAATTCCAGTTGTTACCGTAACTTCTTTATTTCCTATTAATAAATTATTTAACAATGATTATTCTAGTTGATTTTTATATCGCGCTCTTTCGCCCTTCATAGCATTATCCGTCGAGACATCCTTGTTTGCTATGTTGACGCCAATGAGGAACCAGCAGTGCGCTACATATGTGACGTAATGAGGCAACCTTACCTAGTTAAACGATCTTGACAGCGGATAACCTGCGCAGAGCAGTAGCGTAGGGTGCCTCGCGGATATGTGAAGTTATGAAATGTGAAATAGTGAAGTTAATGATGGCAACGGTTACTGTTAGTAAAAAAATCAGTACACCATAAGGATTTGTGTGGCATACTATTAACTAAAATATTGATTATGTGGTATCAAATTGGTGGCATAAAAATACTCTTTTAGCTATTATAGTGAGCCACCGTCGATTCATTTGAAAAATTGACTTAAGGCCAAAAATACGATGTTGCAAACTTTGGACGAATCTGCAGAGGCAGTGAAAAACAAAAGACTGTCAAATCTATTTTCCGTGACTGCTTGATTCAAAATTTTACGTTGTATCGCATTCATGGCACTCTAGATTTAAAATTAAGAAAATTAAAAGGTTAGACGTCAAAAAGTAATAAATGAAGTGTCATTGTGCTCGGAGTGTCATTTTCTATTTAAATAAGAAAAAATATACTGGGGGTCCCATTTAAAATAGAAAAGTTATGGTCGTTTCCGCTTAAACCGGAAGAAATAAAAAACAACTAAAGATGTAAAACAATGCACATTCATTTATTATACCTTTGTACAAAATTTTATTTTAATATCCCAAAAATAAAAAAGTTATAGGGGTAAGCCACCGGCTAGGGACACCCGGTATAATTATACTTTTTAAATTATAATATTTAATAATTATTTTTAAATAACCAAAAGTTGCCGCTTTAGATATAACCTACTTTATATTGTTTGTACTTCTCTTTTTTCTGGTGTCGGACTCTTTTCGCTAGTGTAGAACAGTGAGTAGTGGTAATAAAAATTTAATAGTGTTTTTAGTATTCTTCCATAAAGTTCTTAATTTTAATTTTTCATGATGATTTTTTTTTATTTTTAGTGTTTATTGTGCCGGAGTCATTGCCTTTCCCAGCAGAAACTTTCTTTGTAGCTGATCATCCATTTTTCTATTTTATAAAATACAATGATGTACTCTTGTTCGCAGGAAAAATTGTTTAAAGTTAAAAAATATTTCTTTTATTATTAAAACAGTTAAGAATTTTATTTTTTATATATTGTATGTATATTTTAAAGGCTTTACATTTTGCCGTTTTCTTTTTTATATACTATAAAATTTAAAAGCATTTAAAATTTGACTGTTTTCTTGCTTTAAAAAATAAATTTCTGCAATGATCCCTGATTGGTTAACGGGCAGCAGTATATTTTTTTAAAGGCTGACAGTAAGAACAATACAAAATCAGAGATGGCTAAAAATTTTGCTAATATCAAAAAATATAAATATTACTTTAAAATGTATTATAGGTGTTTAATTTTATCTTCACCAAAAAATTTCCCGTCTTAAAATGTTTTTTATTAAATTTGTAAAACTGGTGTATCATATTTCTTATTATTATGAAAAATATGATATTGAAACATCTCAGTTTTCGATATAAATTTGCTAATATCAAAAAATATAAATATTACTTTAAAATGTATTATAGGTGTCTAATTTTATTTTCACCAAAAAATAACCCGTCTTAAAATATTTTATTAAATTTGTAAAACTGGTGTATCATATTTCTTATTATTATGAAAAATATGATATTGAAACATCTCGGTTTTCGATATAAACTTGCACGAATTGCAGCACAGAGTTAGAAAATTTCAGGATTATATATGTCTTCTAAAGTTAAAAATAACATAAAAAAATGCCACGGCACCAAATAAATCTGTTGTTTTTCTGCCTGCAATTTAAGAATACAAAATTGGCAATGATAGTTGCAAAAATAAACCAACTTAATACTGATTTGTATTAATACAAAAATATACTGAATCAGCCAATTAATTATACAAATAGGCAATGCGTGGAAAAGAGACAGTCTAACATGAATACCGGCATGTAAACATTTTGGATTGGGTGACTTATAGTGCTTATTTTGTTATTGCATTAACGGCCGAAATACCTTTAAAATAGTTGATCCGATGTACCAGAAAAAGACAAAAATTACTGTCAGAGACAAATTGGTTATGAGTTAACAATATATTTACCTAAAAGACTTGACGTGTTGTTTCCTAACTTTTAGGACGCTAAGCAAAACATTCAAAAGAAACTAACAGGATAAGCCGCCAATCAAAAATAATTTTGATAATAATTAATTAATATGTATAAATAAAGTGATACAAAAATAATTTGTTTTTTTTTTGCTATATGCTTAAGCCCACTTAACCTGTGAAGAACCCATGTAGATACTACTCAAAGCTTTTAGTTATATGGTGGTGGAAGTGTAAAACACAAAACATCTAGTTAAGTAAAATTTTAACATATTATTTTTAATATTATTATTATTATTTTCTTGTTATAAATTTAAACAATTTACCTTAAAAATAAATATAAATAATTATTTTTGTTTTTCCTTTCAGTATTTGGTGTCCTGCTTTCAGCAAGTTATCCAACCAAACCAGCTCTGGTCTTCAAAGCAGATAGGCCATTTTTATACTATATTAAGTATAATGACGCCATTTTGTTTGCAGGAAAAAATAGAAAACTTTAGAATTATATCCTAATATATTTATCTAACGTTAGGTAAAAGACTTAAAAACCCGAACTCATTTTTAAATTTTAACTTGGTATAGCTTACCTTAAGGTAACAATAGCCTAGTTTACACCGAGAGAACCAAATTTTTAGTTCGAGGTCTAAATGACGTCACGCGTACTTTATTCACGGTGTAAACACTTGAGTATTAAAATTTGCTACTCAATTCAGTCCTTCTCAAATGGGGGTGACCAAATATGATTTTCCTTGGTGTAAACACGTCGGACTTTTTTAGTAGACCAAACAGACAGCCTTGATCTTTGACAGTGCGCATTTCGATGAAAAAGACGTTGAATTTCGGTCTTAGCGTAATAATTTTGTTGTTTGTTTATATTTTTTAAAATTTTGTTGATATTTAACCAAAACTGTTTGCGTATTCTTTTTCATATGGAATTTAAAATCGATACAGTTTTAAAAGATAAAAAACGAGGTTAGGTTCTGCTCATATGCTCAGCTGTCATTTTGGTACTAGGATTAAACGTGAATTAAATTGATCCATAAACTAAGTTGGTGTAAACACTAGTGAACTAACAAAAATAAGTCCTAGGTTTGGTTCACGGATCTAATTGGTCCTCGCGGTGTAAACTAGGCTATTTTCTCTTGGTAAAGTCTTTACCAGTTTTAGCAAACTCAAATTTACCAAACACGAACTTGATTTACAACGAAATTAAAAAAAAATAGTGTTACTTAGAAATGTAAAATTATAATGTCAGAAATATAAGAATATTTTTCGTGGGCCTTAGTACATCTGCCAATAGTTAGGTTACATAAGGGGTTATATCCACTTGCGAGGCAGAAAAAACGCGTTTTTTGTGAATTTTTCCAAAGAGGCATTTTATTTTATACAATAATGGAAAAACTGTACTTAAACAGAATTTAATGTACTTTAAAAATCAGCGGTTTATTTAAAAAAATATTGGATCCCCTAGCTCCTGTAGATGATCTGCAGAGAGACCTCCAAAAAAAGTGCTTGGCGGTGTACAAGATATCTCTGGTCCAAATTATCTGAAAACCAAAAACCAAAAATATTTAGTTTTGTAATAAATAAATACAGGTAATGATCGAAGGTCTAGTCAAAATTTTGATTTTTGACAAAATGGCGGCCGTTCAAAAAAAAAATCAGTTTTTCATGAAAATTTTTCACTTCAAAGTGGCTTAAAAATCGAAATTATTGTCCAAAACCTTATTCCTTCGATCATTACTTAAAAACTATATCTGAGTAAGTCGTGTAAAAATTTCAAACCGATCGGTTTAGCGGTTTCGGAGAAATTTTGTACACCGACTCTGAAAACACGGTTTTGAGATAAACGCGTTTAAAGTTTCGGGAACGATTTACACTAAATTAATTTTTTTTTTTCAACTTACATCGTGTCATCTATTCCAGCACCATAAGAGGAACCCTCTGCTTCGTCGTTTGCCTCCAAAATGTTTAGTTGTTGTTGTCTACGAGCCATTCTACCCTCGCGCGTCGACCCTTGCGCTCTTGCGTGCGAAATTGAGATGCGTTCTGCGTCCTCTTTACTCACGTAGGAATGAGCATTCTTACTAATACGCTCATATCTCCGAAACTAATTGTCGGATCGATTTGAAATTTTCAGAGAATATTCTTGAATATATGTACATTCAAAAAATGAAAAAGAAAAAAAATCGATTTTTTGAAAATCACAAGTGGATATAACCCCATAACTTACGGGAAAGGCTGAACGAAATTATACAGGGCTACTATTCTGTAACTAACAAAGGGAAAGAGAAAAGATTTATATGTCCACAGTGTCACTTTAAACCAATTGTAACTCGTCTTTCTGACTGTAGTGACAGATAAATCACTTTCTCTTTCCTTATTATTTTATAGAATCTGGGCTCAGGATGTTTTTATAAAGAATTAAAGTAACTTACTGTAATGTTTTTAATATCTACTCATTTATATTTTATTATCCACTTTTATTTAAGTTTCCAC
The DNA here is from genome assembly GCA_014170235.1 of Listronotus bonariensis. Lineage (NCBI taxonomy): Eukaryota > Metazoa > Arthropoda > Insecta > Coleoptera > Curculionidae > Listronotus > Listronotus bonariensis. The sequence goes on from JACEGR010002396.1 coordinate 85,897, forward strand.
TATGTACCCAAGGCTGTTATTATTTATACCCACTTCAATATATCTTTGTGTTCGCGATTGTTTTATATTAATTTAAAATAAATGTATCAAAAAGAATAAATGCTTTTTTATTTCCTAATGCGTTGGTTTAGAAATTAACCTACTTTTGCATTTTAGTTTACAAGGACACCTTGTATACAGAATTTAGCCCCAAAAATAAAATTACTTTAGCACTTTTGTACCGCGTGGTGCATTGCCAGACTGGCCATAGGGAATCTCATGTAAGTTTTGATACCTTTAAATATTGGCTCCCCATTCGTTTAACAAAAAAAAATTATTATAGACCATAAGCCAGATGCAAAATTTTGTTAGTTATTTTCTCTTAGTTCATAACTCGTAAAATGTTTCCAGAGGGTTGTACATGAATCTTTGTGAGCGTCGGCTGCATCTCCGATGCACAGTGATTTGATTATATGGGCTATCCGGACAAAAATCGCTACTTCTCTAATACATAACCGATTTTAATGAAATAAAAACTGTTGTGTAGGCTATGCATAAAGCTACATCGCAAAGTAAAAATATGTCTTAGAAAGCATTTTAATTAGAGAGAATAAAAATAAACATCAGTAACATTTAAAAGCACTGAAAACACATACATATAATTATCTATAGAAATTGCAAATTTGTCATCAACTTACCTCACATTAAATATGTCATTGTATAAGACGCCCATGAATTTTTTAAAACTAGTAAAAAGAAATAGTAATTTTTAAAAATAAAAAAAAAACATACTTTTCTTAAATTAGAAATTTTTAATTATTATTTGTTCTAAATTGCTTATTTCCTGTAGAAGTCTCAAACTCCCATTTTTTACTAAATCTTTATTTTCTTTGATAAAAATAAATTTTATTGGGCGACAAAAAAAGTTGAAGAAGGGCGAGGATTACTCCATAAAATAGTACCCTCCTTGTCTGTCAATTTAAGGTGGCACATAGCAACTAAAAACAAATACTCATCCGTCATTTCTATGAAAGTAAATGTTTGTTTGTGGGTACTATGTCCGGAGCTTCCATCGAAACCGTATTTACATGTCAGAGTCAAGTCTCCATTATTTATCTCCTTTTTATCTGTTATTTTTAATATACTTGTTATACATGTTAATATAAAATCAACAAGTTATTGTATTTTATTTCAGATCCTTGTTCCGTAGTTAAACATTTTTTGGTAATAAATTATTTCGAAACTGTTGCAATTTATAAATACTAGGTAAAAATTCTGAACACACGTTACTGATAATCGACCTGAGCAAATTTTATTTTCTATTGAGAAGTTCTAATTGAAGATACAACGCTAGAGTTTCTTGTAAAGTTAATGATTGTTTTTAGGCTCATAAAAGTTATCCCGAAATTGACTTTTCTTTGAGGATTCTTGAACTGCGAAAGAAAGTTCTTCTAAGGTGTAATTAGACACCAGTTCTTCAATTCGCCCCTTTTTAGTTTTCTCACTTGACTTACCAAAAGGTACCTTAGGTCTACCACGGCAACTGCTTGTTTGCGTTGAAATTCTACCTGTATTAGGCTGTTTTCCTATAACGTTTTTTAATGAATTGCTCATATACATTTTAGAGTTAAGCCATTTATTTTCCTTGGTAAAAACTGTTCTTTCTTGCGGAAATTCTTCTGCCACTTTAAATTCATTTTACCACAAAAAATAATGGATTATTGAATTTCTCGTCTAGCTGTCTTAGTCGTGTTTTCCAATTTAATTAATTTTAATACTTTTTTAACCAATTTATTTATTTTTCTTTTTTAGGCAGTAAAATCCACGTATCCACCAAATCTTTATTTTTTATTTGTGTCAAAGTATCTAAAAAATAAAATTTAGGGATAAAGCACAACTTTGCGCAAAAAAGACTTATATATTTGGTTACAGCACCGTTTTAAATATTAAACAACACTAAATTTTAAAAGGCACCTTTTGGGACCTTTTACGAAAAATACAGTTTTCTAAAAATATGACTATTCTTAAATAAAATTTTACTAAAACCAGAAAATTATTTTAAAAAGGCACATACCTCGCTGAGCATTTGACATATTAAATGAATTAAACTATAATATATCTAAACGTTAATAACGAACAACCATACAAGGGTAAAGACTGCTTAAAATTTGGGGAAAAATGACCAAATTTTTCAGGGTAGACTTTATCATATATTTACTGATAAGGTAGCAAAAACAAAAATTAAACTTCGGTATTTCTATACGCAAAACAGAATGTAGTTTAAATTTTATGGTTAATTCTTTCAAGATACTGATTTCCAATTTTGAATTATTGTCCATTCTTCGAATCACTGTGCGATGGTGGAATTGTACCGGATGCTTCAAAAAAAAAAAAAAGATTAATATTAAACCTGTGTTTTGTTTAATGGAACACCCTGTTTATTAGTTTATTTTTGTATTGTAGGGGTAATAATAACGTAAGTTTTATCAGCGATCCCTATACCAAAACTGAAAGGTTTTTAAGATATTTAAAATTAAAAACAAAATTTTATTATATCCTACCTTACTTACGATTGACTTTTTATATTATGTTAGATTGCTAGAAAATCAAGGGTACAATCACCACACACACACACACACATTTTTTTACTAGAAATTATACAGGGTGTGAGCTTATTTCATGAACGTCTTCAAAACACTTTAATACAATATTGTCGTAAAATCAATAGGGAAGCAAATATTTTAAGGTATTAAAATTTATATGGGATTTCTTATGGCCAGTCTGGCAATGCATCGCCCGGAACACCAAATACAATCTCAATTGGCCATTTTGAGCTTTCAAATGATAAGATATACAGAGTGTTCCAAAATGCGTTAGGAAATTTAAAGGAGGCAATCTGCAATTTAAAATAATGTAAGTAAATCCTTTGACAAAATGTCAAAAACTCCCGGATACCAAGTTACGGGGCTTAAAAGTTCATTTTTTATTTTTGTTTTTTGCTATATTGCATGTATTTTTAGCCAACCTAGGTGAAATTTGGCACACAAATTGAGCTCTACAGATCCCAAAATTTTAGGATAAAAGGATTTTTCTTTTATACCGCCAGAGGGCACTTTACCTGAAACATAAAATTTATTTACTTCATAAATTTTTTACTTTGACAGATATCGCAAAGCCGATTGCGCCATTTTAAAGGCAATTAAAAAACTAAAAAATAATGTACTTTTTATGAAAGTCGATAAACTCCATCGTTTAGCCACTAATTGACATCAAACTTTCCACCAATTTCAACCAAATTACTCTGTATTTAAATAAAACTAGCAAATCAAGTCTCCTCGTCTCAAATTATGCGAAATTGGACCACTACTAATTATATTTCGGGCCACTTTCTACTGTAGCATAATAAGGGTAAATTTAAGTTATTATAATTATTCTTGGGATTATACTTATTCATAATATTGAGGTTTTAACATATTGTATATTAACCCAATTAGAGTTCATAGCAGTTCACCGAACATGTATATGTAGGACAATATGTGCAATATGTTTAATTTGTAATTTCTAGTATGTAAGCATTTTCTGCCAATGTAATTATATTATTTTAATATTAAGAATAGAGTTTAGTTTTGAATAGTTGAAACAAGTCGCTTTATTTCAAGCTCCCCCAAAAGCACCTTTATCACATGGCGATCCTGCATAAGAACTTATGGAAAATGTAAAATAATAATAAAAAATGGGATCAGCACCGTCAAAGGAGGAAGTCATAATTGCACAAGCTGGTAATAGTGGAGGCCAGACAAACTCGACAAAATTTGGATCCATTCAAGACGTTTTAACAGTAATTTTGCTGGTGTTGGGTGCCATTTTGCTGGGATGGTGCATTTTTATTCGCTGCAACAAAGCAATTGAAAGGAAGATCCGCAAAGAAGTATCCAGAAGCAGAGAAGTGGTTTAATTTTTTTGAGGGTAATGGTAAATAAATATAGACAATTATGGTATGGAATTGGACAAATAAATTTTAATAAATGGTATATATGGGATGTCAAAGCAAAGCGATGAATTCAGATATCTATTGGAAGAACTAAAAGTAAATTATAGAAATTTGAAGAAAGACAACGCAGAAAACCGAAGTAGTAGCGAGGTAACCGAAAGAAAATTAAAAAAATTAGATAGGCTAAAATTAGAGTTTAATAATATTAGGGGAAAATTTTAATAGTGAACTGAATGAACCAAAAATTGTAGATAGGGTTAAATTGTTTGTGGAAGAGATAAATAATTATTTTGATGCCATTTATAGTATTCTTGAAGAAAGATTACATAAGTTACGTTTAAACCCTTCAGTATCTGAAAAAGATCTTAAGCTCGAGTCATCATCAGATTCTAAACCAGAATTTAAGATGTCTGAGAAATTTGATTTAAGAACAGCTGCAGGTTTAATTCCGGTAATGAATGGGTGTGAAACGGTTACTAAGCAAATAATAGATGCCATTGAAATGTATGATTCTCTTTTAGATGATAACGGAAAAAGTTTATTAACAACCTATGTATTAAAAACGCGACTTTCAGAAAATGCGAAAATTAGACTAAAGCAAACTTATTCTTCTAACGCGATATTAATTCAGGATTTAAAAACACATTTTATTTCAAAAAATCAGCTGCTACGTTATCTTTTAAATTAAATAGCGAAAAACAAAAGTCAAAGTCTATTGATGAATTCGGACGGTCACTTGAGGAATTATTAGTTGATCTTACCTTGACACAAGCTGAAGGTAATGAGCAAAACATGAAAATTTTGAGGCCCGTTAATGAAAGAATAGCAATTAATTCTTTTGCAAACGGATTAAATAATCATGATTTGCGAACCATTATTAAAGCCCGAAACTATTTAACGTTAAACGACGCCATCAGCGGCGCTAAAGATGAAGAAATATCCTTAGGTGCTTCTAGAGAAATGTTTCATATGAGACCAAATTTTAACAAGTTTAATAGGGGTTCTTATAGGGAAACAAATTTAGAGGTAACTCAAGCTTTCAGGGTTCTTTTCAAAATTTCCTAAATATAATAATTCTTATTTAAATAACACAAATAGTAATTTTAACAACAGTCAGCAAAATCGACAATTTCCTAATTCAAACTCGGTAAATAGAACAAATTTTAATAATCGCAGAGGTAGCCGTGTTGGTCACAATAATGGCCAGCGGGGTTATTTTATGCAAAATCGTAATAATTCTAGAGAGCAACACACAGGAAGTAGTGCAGGTACTAGTTCAAATTTAAATACCGGTCAATTGTTTTTCGAGACTAAAGGAAAAACTAACCATCGATTATCAACATCAAGTAGTTTAAATTTTGTAACAGTAGATTATCACGGTAAAAATCTTAAACTTTTGTTGGATACTGGTGCTACTATAAGTGTAATTTTTAAAAGTCATATAAATAAATATCAACAAGTTAATTTCTCAGAAACAATTAAAATAAACGGAATCTCTGGTTCTCTTATTTCGCAAGGCTCAGCAAACATATGTTTTAATGTAAATGATACAAAAGTGTGTCATACCTTTTTGCTGATTGATGCGTTTGACAATAATATTCACGGTGTGATAGGACTAGATTTTTCCTTAATAATTTTGCAACTATAGATTTTGAGCAATTTTTATTTTCATTTTACATTAATAACAATAAAATATCAATACCTATGCAGACTGAACAGGAGATGTTAACCATAATTCCAAAACGTACCGAAATCATTAAATATTTTAATATCGAACATTCTAAAGACTGTGTTGTTTTTGCTGATGAAGCAAGTGAAGGTATTTTTATAGCAAGTGCTATAGTTAGTCCTAAATCGAATAAGATACCAGTAAAAATTCTAAATGTGCGCGATCAGGATGTTACTTTAAAAAATTTTAAACCAAAAATTGATTTACTTGAAAATTATGATGTATGTAATTTTGGGTCTAACGATAATTGTTCCGTTAATAGAGTGGAAAAATTATTAAATTTATTAAATTTAAATCACTTACAAGAAAAAGAAAATTTGCTTTACAAAAAATATGTGCTAAATACTCTGACGTGTTTCTTTTAGATAACGATCCGTTAACAACCACTAATATTTATAAACAAAAAATTTATTTAAAGCCACATGCAACTCCTGTATACAAAAAGCAATATAGGTTACCATTTTCTCAAAAACAAGAAATAGATAAACAAATTAATAAAATGTTACAGGACGGCATAATTGAAGAAGCAAAATCTGAGTGGTCGTCCCCTCTTTTGTTAGTTCCAAAAAGTTGATAATAACGGTAATAAACGTTTTAGAGTTGTTATAGATTATAGGGGTTGTAATTCTCAGCTACAAGATGAAAAATGGCCTTTACCTTGTATAACTGATATTCTTGACTCGTTATCTGGCGCTACTTATTTTTCACATTTAGATTTGTCTCAAGGCTATTATCAGGTAGAATTAGATAAATCTAGTAGGCCATATACAGCTTTTACAGTAGGCAGTAAAGGACAATACCAAATGACTCGTCTCCCCATGGGACTAAAAATTAGCCCTAACGCTTTCTCTAGAGCTATGACAATCGCAATGTCTGGGCTCAATTATGATAGTTGTTTCGTTTACTTAGATGATCTTATTTGTTTTGGTAAAAATTTAATGGAACATAATGTAAATTTAGTTAAGGTATTACAACGATTAAGGGATGTAAATTTAAAATTAAACCCGAACAAATGTGAATTTTTAAAGAAAGAGCTCTTGTATTTAGGTCATGTAGTGTCTTCTAAAGGGGTGTTACCTGACCCTGAAAAAATTAAAGCTGTTCAGGAATATCCGGTACCCACAGATTCAAATGGTGCCAGGAGATTTGTTGCCTTTGCTAATTATTATAGAAAATATATAAAAAATTTTGCTGAAATTGCGGTACCTTTAAATTATTTGTCTAGAAAAATGTTCCGTTTAAATGGACTCCTGAGTGTCAACAATCTTTTGAAAAATTAAAAACAGCATTAATTAACCCTCCTGTCTTACAATATCCTAACTTTTCTTCAGATAATACTTTTATTTTAAAAACCGATGCTTCAGGTCATAGCCTGGGTGCGATTCTTTCGAATAATGACGACATGCCTATAGCTTACGCGAGTAGAGTTTTAAATAAAGCCGAAAAACTATATTCTACAATAGAAAAAGAGTTATTAGCCATAGTTTTTGGAATTAAGCATTTTTCTTGTTATTTATACGGTAGGAAATTTGTTATTTATACAGATCATCGTCCTTTAGTATATCTGTTTGGTATGGCTAATCCATCCAGTAGACTCACAAAGTTTAGGTTACTTATCGAGGAATATGACTTTGATATAAAATATATAAAAGGTAAGAGTAACGTAGCTGCTGATGCACTATCGCGAATAGAACTTTCGTGTGAAGAATTAAAAAATATGTCAAAAACAGTCGAGCAGACAATGTTTGCCATAACTCGACAACAAAGTAGAACTCTAAATCAGACTGAGAATAAGGTCGATTTTGATAATTCTTTTAACGACAGGCTTGATCACCCTGGAGTTGTAGAACTATTAAAACGTCCAAAGACTCTTATGAATTAAGTTCTCTTTTAGGCGAAGATTTTGAAAAATTCATAAAGGAACAAGCAATTGATTTGCAATTAGGCAACTTTATATTTATTGAAAAAGAAAAAATAATTTATATAAAACATAGTTTAGATTCTCGATCGGCGCTCGTACAAGATACATCGTTGAGAGATCTAAATGCAATATGCAAAAATATAATATTCCGGAATTAGTTATTATAAAAAATAAAGAAAATGCGCAATTAATAAAGAATATAATGGATAATATATTAGAAGTGAAAAAACAATGTTTTAAAATATGTATAATTAAGGACGTCCAGAAAATAACTGACTTAGAGAAAAAGAAAATAGTGCTTAATGATTTTCACATCCTGCCGACCGGAGGTCATGCTGGAATGAATAGAATGTATAATAATATTAAACGATATTATTTTTGGTCTACTTTACATAGGGATGTTGAAGATTTCGTTAGGCGTTGTAATGACTGTCAACGTTTTAAACACTCTAGGCCTAATATTCAACCAATGTCAGTCACGACAACGGCATCTTCAGCATTTCAAACCATTTATTTAGATATAGTTGGTCCTTTAAAAGAGGATAATGAAGGTAATAAGTATGTCTTAACGTTACAATGTGAACTTTCAAAGTTTGTGGAGTGTTATCCCTTAAAAACAAAGGAATCAACAAGTTTAGCAAGAAGTTTTGTTAATAATTTTATCTTGAGATATGGTATTCCAAAACGTATAGTTTCTGACCAAGGTACTGAATTTGTGTGCTCAACTTTAAAAGAAACGTGTAAAATTTTGAAAATTAAACAACTGTCTTCTACGGCATATCATCACGAAACTTTGGGATCTCTCGAAAACTCTCACAAACATCTAAACGCATATTTGCGAATACAAACAGCTAAAAATTCAGAATCTTGGAGCTCGTGGCTTCAATTTTGGTGTTTTTCATACAATAATAGTGTACACACTGAAACAAAATATACACCTTATGAATTAGTGTTTGGGAAAACATGTAATTTACCATCCAATATTGTTAATAAAATTGACCCACTTTACAATTTTGACGATTACCCTTCTGAGTTAAAATACCGATTACAAACGGCTTGGTCCGACGCTAAAAATAATTTATTACACTCAAAACAGAAAAGAAAGGTTTATTTCGATAAAAAAATACTAAATTAATAAATTACGAAGTTGGAGATAAAATTTTACTTAGAAATAATTCTGGCGATAAAAGTGATCCAATTTTTAAAGGCCCATTTATTGTTCTTGAAGACAAGACTCCTAATGTTTTAATTAAGATAGGTAATAAAATAGTAGAAGTCCATAAAAATAGAACGAAATTGTTTTATGATAAATAGGTTAAACATTTTTTTCTTGTTTTTTTATTTTTTTAGGAGGTGTAGCATAATAAGGGTAAATTTAAGTTATTATAATTATTCTTGGGATTATACTTATTCATAATATTGAGGTTTTAACATATTGTATATTAACCCAATTAGAGTTCATAGCAGTTCACCGAACATGTATATGTAGGACAATATGTGCAATATGTTTAATTTGTAATTTCTAGTATGTAAGCATTTTCTGCCAATGTAATTATATTATTTTAATATTAAGAATAGAGTTTAGTTTTGAATAGTTGAAACAAGTCGCTTTATTTCAAGCTCCCCCAAAAGCACCTTTATCACACTACATTCCTATTTGAAAGCCCGTAACAAAATGCATATCGCGGTACTCAACATTTTAATATTGTCGTTTCATTCCAAATATCGTCACCTTAATTTTAAAACCACCTAACTCCATTTTTCGGCGCGCTTGTGGCTGCTCCGGTTGTATCGGCAGCGTCGATAACCGGAGTTAAGCAGTGAAGTGCGCGCCCATAACTTGGATGGGTGACCGGCGTTGTCGGTTTTGGGCAACGGCACGCGGTGTTCTGCTCGGGGGTGAACGAACGGACCGAGCAGCAATCATCAAGTTATGGAATGAATGGTGTGTGAATGGGAAGGAGTAGGGGTCAAGGTACAATAAGACTTTAGGCTGCAGTGCACCACCTAGGAGGGCGATCGTCGGACCTGGGTGAGATGACCCCGAAAGGGCGAAAAAAAAACTCCATTTTTAATAAAACATGCATTGCTATCTTTAATCTTATAAAATAAGGCTAAAAATGGCATTAAAATCACATTTTGTATCAAATAATTATTTGTAAGACCACCTAACTTCAGTTTTTATAAGAAAATGTTATTTTGATGCGATCTTTAGCCTTATTTTATAAGGCTTAAGATGGCCAAGCATGTTTTATTAAAAATGGAGTTAAGTGGTTTTACAATTGAGCGATATGGCGAAAAAACAAAAATTAAATTTGAACTCTTAGCCCCTATAACTTGATAACCAGGGAGATTTCGACATTTTGTCAAAGGACTTACTAACATTATTTTACATTGTAAAATGACCGCTTAATTTTTTTACGCATTTTTCGAACACCCTGTATAAAGAAAATATTTTATATATTTTATGTTTTACCCATCTATTATTAATCTGTAATACCTTAGAAACGGAATATGTTATGGTAGCAATAATACCTGCTATCACACCTAGGGCATTATAAGCGGACATTATGATAATGCCCGCTTATAATGCCCTAATGCGCTAATATGGAAATTTTATTGCTTATCCAATTTTATTTCTCTCACAATAAAGATCAAGTTTATACAAATATATGTATTAAAATAAAATCAATAACTTACCATATCCTGAAAATATGCCATTAAAACGGTTTCGGTTATTTGAAGAATTGCGTTCGCATCTTTCCAAATACCAAATATGCCATACTCCCGATCATACTGTTGCCTTGATTTAACTGGCAAAAGATTTTCGGTCGCTTTTATGGTCTTTTCTCTTATATTTTGTGGAATTTCTTCCATTTTGAGCAAATCGTTAAATAAAAAATGCCAACTGACTAACTGATAGAAACATCAAAGTCAAACTTAACACCAGGCATTATCTACTTACGTATACAGGTACAGGTGCAACTTATTTTTTATATCGCGAATAAATAATGTAATTAGTCATTGAAAAACTCTTTTTGGGTAAAACATAAAGCATTGTATGCACCACGGGCTTTACTGGACTATAATGCCCATCAGGTCGAAATCTAGCCCTCGGGCTATTTCGACCTTTAGGGCATTATAGTCCTAATAGCGCCCTTGATACATAAATAGCTATTAATAAAATGTATAGATTTTTTTAAATAAAATTTATATTTATAATAACAAATCCGGAACTTTTTATATTATAAAATATGCGTATGTACATATAGACCTAGGGCTATTTACAGCTTTCCATTTAGAAAGCAAGTAATTGCATATTAGGTGAAAATCTATCATATCAAAGCCCGTGTTCTAGATAATTAAAAAGAACGAAAATAAACATGTTTTCTTGAACACCAAAGCTGTCTAAAAAGCTTAAATTTCTACCTTTTACATAAAAGATTACGATTGATTGCCAGCACGACCTACAAGAAATTGCAGCCAGGAGAAACTGGATAGTCTGTGCTGAAAATGGGCATACACAACGGTCTTACAACATAGGGAGGTCCTGAAAGCCCCGCTCAGCGGGTAACGCCGTCCACCGCGTGCCCTAAACACAAAATCCAATCTGTCCGATATCACTCAATTAAAGCTTAGTTCATAAGCTTGCGAAATGCGAATTGCGAATCTTGTTCTGATTGGTCAATTTCTAACGAAACATTCGAAAGCCGTTACAAATCCACCAATTAGAACAAGTTTCGCAAATCGCATTTCGCAAGCTTATGAACTAAGCTTAAAGCTCAAATGCTAACATCGCGAAGCCGTCTCAGTCGTCAAAAACTTTTTGGATTCAGGTTGGTGTAATTTTTCTTTTGTGAAAATTTAAACGTAAGTACGATACATTAGTATTATTTAGCATCAATTATATATTATTACGTATTTTATTATGCATAACTGAAATATTATGTTTTCTAAGGTTTTTAAAAAGTTATAGAACTTTAAGGAAAAAGTTGCGTTATCGGGCGAAACCACCCAGAAAAACTTGCTCTGGCCAAGGTGTCACCAAAATATATACACTTAATTCGAATGACCTTGTATAATCATGATCAAAGAAAAGACCTATAGATCATGTTTTTGAAATTATTATCTCTATTTTTAAATGCTTATATAGAGGGTGTCCCAAAATTGTTCAAATTTCTGTTCTTTAAAATTAATTTTTATTTTGGTAAACATTTTTTTTTCATTGTTTCAGTAAAATTGGTACCCTATTCGATCCAAAATTATCCAACACCGAAAAGATTCGTCGCGGAACATCCATTCCTATATTTTCTTAATATCAACGGCGTTGTGATGTTTTCAGGAAAAATTGTCAATTTTTAACTATTCTGTATAAGACATTCCAATAAAAAAAAGGAAAAATTAATAATTTTGACCTCGTTTTCACGGTGATAGTTTTCGCGAAAGTTACTATCATGAGAGTGACTGTCACATGAACTATCGTGAACTATCACCCTGTAAATAACCCGATAGTAGCTATCATGCTGTCGCGATAGTACTTTCGCACGTTCTCGCTTGCCTAGATAGTTCGGGGTAACTTTCATGATAAAAAGGTTGTTGTTTTTAAAAATTTGTAAAATAAATTCCAACAAAAAAAAGGAAAAATTAATAATTTAGACCTCGTTTTCACGGTGATAGGTTTCGCGACAGTTACTATCATGATAGTGACTGTCACATGAACTATCGTGAACTATCACAATGAAAATAACCCGATAGTAGCTATCATGCTGTCGCGATAGTACTTTTGCACTTCTAGTTTGCCTAGATAGTTCGGGGTAACTTTCATGATAAAAAGGTTGTTGTTTTTAAAAATTTGTAAAACAAATTTCACGTGGTACGTGATTTTAAGAATAAATCTTACAAATAATTGTATAAACTGCAAAGAAAGTTAGAGTGAGCCGTAGGCAATTTGACATAATACATTTTTTGAAAGAGTATAAAAGGTTTCCAAGTTTATGAAAAAAAAGCTCTCCCAATTTTATGACAGAGAGAAGAGGTGTCATACTAAAAAAATTCCGCTGCCCTTATCAGCTGTGAGATCACGACCCTCGATTCGATTTACAATTTTTAATCGAAATCGAGGAATATTTAACCCCGACCTTCGATGATTCGTCTCTATTCGATCAAAAATACTCGATCATACCAAAGCTGATTTGTAAATCGAGGGTCGGGATCCCCCACTGCTAAAATTTCTACATTAAAAAACTTAGGCAGATAATTTAAAGCATAAGATGTTTATATAATCAAGAATTGGCGAAAATAAAGAAGTCAATCGGTACTGAAACGGAAGCCCGTATTTCATGTTTTAACTTTGCTGATAGAGGCATTCGCATAACAGTATTATTCTTTTGTATCTTACTGCTAACCCAAAAATAATGTTTTTTAAAAATATAAATTCATGCGTAAATAACGTATGTCCTAAAAGTTTTGGCACACAATATTTATCTTGGTATACGAAGAAGCTGCGCTTGAGAGTATTTGGGGCACTTACGTCTCTTTCGATATTTAAGACCATTCCTCCTCAATTCCAACGATATCGTACTCTTAGAAGATCTGTATTGCCTAGCCAGTCTCCTCGTTGACATTCCAATCTGGTTTTTTGCTCTTCTCACCAATCCCTCTGACCTCTGTGCGGTAAATGCACATGGTCTTCCACTTTTGGGAGATTCAGACATGGTATTCCCCTGCTCGCACTCCGCTATTGTTCTATAAATGGTTCTGCGTGAAATGTTTTCATTCTGGAATATTCGACAGATTTCAGCCCTGGGTATCCGCCCAACTAACTTGTAGATACTTTTTCTTATTTCTAATTTATACGACATCTTAAAGCGAAAACTTCAAAATAAATAAATCTCAACTGACAGTAAATAAAGTAAATAAACTTTTGTTTTCAAAGGAAACTTGATATTATTTTGTTTTTGTTAAAATTAAAGACAATGAGTTTTGTGCCAAAACTTTTAGGACATACGTTAGTTAATAAAAGCTTTTGGATCTTCTACAGCAAGTTCTTTTAAAAGCGTTTTTTAAATATTTTAATAACACCAGCAGCTATACCGCAGCAATTAACTCTGATTTAGCCATCTTGTTATTGGTTACTATCATAATAGTTTTTTATACGTGTAGACACCTCAATTTCATAATACGAATATCGAGGTTAGTATCATGAGAGCACTTTCACGAGAGTACTATCACCGTGAAAACGAGGCTTAGAATATAGCTTAAGATAAAAAAAATAAAGAACATTATATTATTGAATTATTTTATTGTTTTAATAAATATTGTTAAACATAAGTCCCACATTTTAATATTTTGATATGAGAAACTTTTACGAGTTTTACTTTCGCTATTATACGTCAAGGTATTTAGATTTTTAGATGATAATAGTCCAATGTCAGACCAGTTTTTATGGTATATGAAAATTTTTACAGTACTTGAAAGAGAACATAATAAAACTTCTCCTAGCAAAATATACAGGGTGTTCATTTAAGAACTTTCCACTCAAGTTATCTTCGAAACGAGACAGATTTGAGAAAATCGCCGAAACACGTGAAGATATTTATTGAGGGGAACGTTTTTACAAAAATTGGACGGCGCCCCTTTAACCCTTAACCACCAGGGCCACCACCCCAAAATTCTTAAATGAGAAGGCGGGTCGAGTGATACATCATTTTAAAGCTCCTGACGAGTATTTTATAACCCTAGAATATGAAGTCAATATCTTCACCTATTACAAAATGTACGGTACTATACCTGATTTGGATGGCCATATTTCCGAAACTAATAAAGTTATATGTACCTAATGTGGTGTTTTCTTAAAGCTCTTTTAAAGGTCTTTTTAATGGTGATACTGGTGGTAATATACAGGGTAGAAGAAAAAGTACATTTTTTAAATTTAAGAACCCTGTATATTATTTTACCATAAAAGATCTTTAAATGAGCTTTAAGAAAATACTCACATTAAGTACATCTAACTTTATTAGTTTCAGAAATATGACCATCCAAATCAGGTATTTGGGTAATTTTAAAGTACCGCCATTTTGTAATATAGGGTTATAATGTACTCGTCAGGAGCTTTAAAATTATGTATCACTCGACCCGCCTTCTCATTTAAGAATTTTGAGGTGGTGGCCCTGGTGGTTAAGGGGTTAAGGCGCCGTCCAATATCTTTGTAAAACGTTCCCCCTCAATAAATATCTTGACGTGTTTCGGCGATTTTCTCAAATCTGTCTCGTTTCTATATATATATATATATATATATATATATATATATATATATATATATATATATATATATATATTATATAAACTTTTTTTTGTGATATTTAGCTATTTTGAATAATGGGTTATTAATCGCTTAGTTATAATCTGCAATAAGCGGAGCACAGAGCAATATAAACAGTTTTAACGATAAAACCAAAAAATTGACGTAAGGTACGTCCTATATTCACACGTCAAATCCACAACTTCAGGATTAAAAGACAGACTCACTAATAACATAGCTAATTATCTTACCTTTCTCTTGAATCATTGTATCTATTAAAAAAACCTTATCAAAATCCGTTAAATCGTACCGTACATACAGATATAAGGACAGGCGCGGGAAGCGACTTTGCTTTATCCATTGTAGTGATATTATCGAAATTTTTATAAAGAAAAGACGTTTACAATTAAAAATAACATTTAAATATGAAACATTTTCAAAAAAAAAATATATATATTTTTTTTTATGCGGTAACGGTAAAATTTAAGTTCTTATTTTCTGTTTTCTTGGACTTTATTTCTGTAATATTTTTCTATTAAAAAATCTTGGGCATAAACGTCCTATATAAAAACCCTTGTCAAATTTTGTTTTTTAAAAAGTCATGTATATATTTCTTCTAAAATTGACGTTTCGGCAAAATTAGCCTTCATCAGAATAATATTTTTACAATAAAAGGGAACAAAGAGGAACCATTAAAATAAAAAATGAGCCTTAATGTACATACCTTTAAAACATAAGTTTTTGGTAATCCACACACATTTTTAAAAAACAATAAAACAGTAGTTGCTAAATTAGCTGTCACATTTTAAAAATACAACACAAAACATTTAGATTTTCCACATACATATATATATATATATATATATATATATATATATATATATATATATATATATATATATTACATTATAATGTAATAATGTTTTGTATTGTATTTTTAAAATGTGACAGCTAATTTTAGCAACTACTTTTTATTGTTTTTAAAAATGTGTATGAGTTACCACAAACTTATTTTTAAAGGTATGTACATTAAGGCTCATTTTTTATTTTAATTGTACCTCTTTGTTCCCTTTTATTGTAGAAAATTATTCTGATGAAGGCTAATTTTGCCGAAACGTCAATTCTAGAAGAAATATATACATGACTTTAAAAACAAAATGACAAGGGTTTTATTTGGACGTTTATGCCCAAGATTTTTTAATAGAAAAAAATTTAAGTTTGTACATAACTTTTTTTAAAATAAATGTAATAAATATGTAAGAAAATGTAAAAATAAACTAAAAAGCAAAATAAAATAAAATAGTAGTGTTTCCCTTAAACATGTTTAAAAAATTTGAATTGTCTCTCATCAATTAAAAAGTATTCTCTGGGTGCAATTAAAAAAACAACACAAATGATACATTTTTAAAAAGAGAATTTTATGGAGAATAAGAATATGCAAAAAATTAGGCAATTGCTTTTAAAATAAGAAAAGTTGATGCGACTTCTGGTTAAACTAGAAGAGATTTTGAGGTTGTGATTATGTCAAAATATATCAATTTATGCTATAAATACTTTAATATTTGTGTTATTCTTTATTAAAAACTCAAAAAATAGGGGGTAACAACATCCTTTGTCACCCGGTATGTATACTAATATATTATATTTAACCCTCATTCCCCTCTGGTTTTCGTTACCTTATTTTAGGGCTAACAAAAAAATATATATATTTATAAAAATAGTGGAAAACTGGTAGCCTTTGTCCAATCGATCTTAAGCCAAAATTTTTTACACGAGATACTAAAATTTTAATGACTACATTTCCACGGGCACACACACAGCTAGAAAAAAACTTTTCACAAGAAATTTTACAATAAATCTCGTAAATACAGTGTGTCCTAAATTAATAATGCATGTGTTGAGATCTAAAAATAAGAGAGATTTTAACTACTTTCCAATTCTAGTGCTGAAAAGTAAATTTGAATAAATATTTTCTAAAAAATCAATCTGTAAGTTTTGTGTCATTTTCATTTATTTTTCAACAAATTTATATCTTAAAGAAATTTCCGGAATTAATTTATGTGATAGGCACATTAATTTATTTTTAATTTTTAGTAATTATGGTACACGCGACCTCCCTTGTAAGCAGACCGTATGTACAACCAAAAACTTTTATTGCTGATCATCCATTTTTGTATGTTATTCAAAAAAATAAAGTTGCTTTGTTTGCTGGAAAGATATACAAATTGTAGTGTTATTACTCATGTTTTGTTAAGTCTCAATACGAATTAAATCGTTGACATGCATAACTATAGTTTTATTTCTAAAGCTGGTTTTACACTTATCAAACTTCTTGTCAAATAAGTGATCAAATATTTGATACAATGGTTTGAAGAAAGAAGTATAAATAAGAAATTATTTAACAAACTTTTTGAAGTAAATATCAGGGTAAAAACCAAATACCACAACAATCACGATAAAATAGAGGTTAAGTAGTTGCCGTAGTCACTTGCCCACTGTCAATTTTTAATTTATTGGGTTCGTAATTTTGAAGTTTTGCATCAAATATTTGACGAAAAGTAGGACGTGTTCTAATCCTTCAAACAAATTTGACAAGGCGACCTTGAATTTCTTTAACATCCAATTTTCTGTTTTACGTTATCAAATTTATTTAAGGTAAACTTGGTCCAATTTAATTGACAAGAGGTTTGATAAGTGTAAAACGAGCTTAAAAGAATGCCTAACAATGCTGAAATTACTATAATTGTTTTTAAATTAATTAAAATATGACTGATGATAATACAAAAATATTTTTACAAGCAATGTGTTTGTCAGGGAACAATAAAGGGAAAATGTCGTAAAAGGACTCACAAATCGGGCTACCTGTACTAGACCAAAAGAAAGATATTTTGAAGGTAAAATAATGCCAAACTATAAAAGAACTTGTCGACTTCCACACGCGCGATATAAAAAATGTCTAAATAACCTGTAAAGTGCTACCGCGAATGCCGCACAACAGTTACCAAAATTTACGTATTTAAGCAGCCGAATTTTGCCCAACGACAAGTGCATTCGGCATAGAGGAAATTAAAACAATCGTGCGGTGCACCGAAAAGGGTCGCTCAGTTTAGTCAATGCGATAACGTCGGGAGAGACTGAGTATTATCATAGAGTAAGGAAATTATAAGAGTTATCATGGAATAGCCGATTTAAGGACAGGTCATGCGAAAACTCCCAATATAATTTTATTCGTTTCTCGTTGAAATACCGCCAGTTAGTCATTTTAGTAATCTTACGTGTCTCCCCACCGCTGATGTTACACGAGGCGAGGTTTCGACCGACGCATTTAAAGAGTTATCTGGCAAAAATGACAAGCCTGCCGCAAAAGCGGTACGAAAATTTTAGCATGCCATGGTTTCTCTTATCCGTAGGTATGTTACTTTATGGTATTATTTAAGATGGTTCACTGCGCAGTAATCTATGATGCGTCGTCACTGGGTGAAGATGCGTGTGCCTACTATACTAAAGTTCTCGGCAAAAACTGGTTATTTTAGTTTTGTTTTAATGGATATTTAATATTTTAATTGTAAAATGATGAATTGAATGTTATAAAAAAATACCAAGCAGCTTAAAATTCTGGTGGTTCTGCAGCACTGCAGCTCTTATCTTATGCACCAGCCGCCCCTGTTTCATAAGTTACAAAAGTAGGTGCTGTGCTGCGTCTAGTTGCACGCGTTATACGTGTCTCAATTTGCGCCTTGCCTTTGTCCAAAATTGCTTTAAAACGGTTGCTCGTACCGATATTTCCTAGATATGCTTTTTTGTGCAAAAAGTAGAAGAGAACAGAGAATTTTTACTAGAGCCATACAATATTAAGGCAAAAAAAGTTACGAAAATGTAAACATAAGCAATGGACTGCAGGTGGCTTTTTTTAACAATTTAAAAATATTTAAATTTAACACTGCCGCCATGCCCTTTTGATTTAGTTATTTTGGACTTTTAGATTTGGAGGTATTTTAAGTCACAGGTTTATGCCATAAACCTGTTATTACTTTAGCATTGAAATACACTCACTAAAAGAGTACTTCTATGCCAGCAAATTCATGATGACATTTTGCCAGATGTGTTGTTCTGCACAACATTTATATGTGCATAATATAAAAATAAATATACAGGGTGTCCAGTAACTCTACCGACAACTTTTTAGGGCTGATTTAATTGAATTGACAGCATGAAAATTTAAATAATAAGTTATAATAATACTCAAATAAAATTACCGAGTCTCGTGGGGTAACCAGGGCCGGATGTAGAGGTGTGAAGGCTCTGTGTCAAATTAAATAAAAAAAAATGTAAAAAAACATTATCGCCTCAGAGGTATTCCTAGTATTGCGTGCTACTCTCAGTTCTTAAGAACATGTTCAGAGATAGCCTGTTCAGTGAACCGTTCTTCAAGAAGAACTGAACAGCCTATTCTTTTCGAACCGATCGGGTGAGGAACGGACGCGCGTTTTAGTTTTTGTGTTCTTTGTTCTCACTGGCTCTGTGATCTGCGTTTGGCTATTCCCGTTCATTTAGATCGAAGAAACTCGAATGCGATGTGGTTTATGGATGGCTTATGGTGCTGTTTTTTTGTTTTTTTTTTTAATGCATGTTTGGAATAGTTTGGATTGATAAGGGTGAATGGTGAACGGGTGGGTGAACCAGGATGAGAAGGGATTAATGCTTAATATGTCCAGTTTCCACCTCATTGTCAAGAACTTGTTAAAAAGAACATTTGAAAAACTGAACAGGTTTACGGAACCTGTTCTCGGGCATTCTTTCCTGTTCTTTAACAACTCTAACCGAATGGTGATTATTAACTTATTTGAAACTCGATTTCGAGTCGATATCTCCCGAGTTCCATAACTAGGCACTATCCTTATTAAATAAGTCTTTATTCTATTATTTATTTACATATAAACAGATGAGAAGAAAAGGTCGATAGGTTTCGAAAGGGATATCAAAAACTCGATACCGACCGAATCGTCACCTATCGAGAAGTTAAGAATTCGGGCCCAGTTGTCAACTACGTTGTTTGCACCAAAGTCGGTCTATATAAGGTCACGACATTCGGCCATATTGCTTTGACATGTTATGACGTCACATCTCCCATTTTTCGGCCATGTTGTTCAGTGCCGGAGATATACAGTTTATTGAATTATTAGAACAACCGTTTACACAACGGTTTTTAATTATTATTAAGTTGTAAATTCTTTTACTTTAAATAAAAAAACATGTGGAATTACATCTTTCAACAAATATCACTTCCAAAACAATGCAAAATGAAATGCGCAAATTCTAGACGCCACTGGATTGATCTTCAGCTTTGATTTTACCCAGTCTTGCCAACTTTTCTCCGTGGAGTGCCCTTCCTTGCGTCCCCGACCTCGAACCACCTAAAAGTTGAGGATATGTCGCAACCTTATGAATATAAACGAACCTTGGTTTGCACAATTTTTACTGCGTACACTTATGCGCTGCGTACAGTTACCCCACATTACTTTAATATATCTTTTAACATTTATATGTATTTTTTCTATTTTTAGTGATGATGGTACCTATGATGGCTCCGGTAATGATGCCATATGTACCACCAAAAACTTTTGTGGCTGATCATCCATTTTTGTATGTTATTCAAAAAAACAAAGTGACTTTATTTGCTGGAAAAATATACAAATTGTAATGTAAATAGCTATATTTTGTTAAGTTTTAATACAAAATAAATCGTTGTCATGCAAAATTATATTAGTTTTATTATTAAAGAGAGAGAGAGTGTCTCATATAGATAAAATCACGTCGTGCGAACAACAAAAAAACAATGCAATTCAATTTTGATGGTCGTAATATACGCTATAATGTAAACATATTGGAAAAAGATTTGGATGGTCATATTTCCAAAACTAATAAATGTAAGTATAATAAACATTGCCTCTTTTAAGGTTAAAGGTCTTTAAAATATCTTTTTACTGGTAATATAATACACAGGGTTTGAAATCACACTTTTTGTCGTACCCTGTATATCTTAAGAGATAACAAAAATCTGAGTTGAGTCTGATTCTGAATAGAGTAATTCTAGAGGAAGGTTTATATATATAAAATAATATACAAAATCTTTACGGTATAGGAAAAGGTAAAAATAGGCAAAATATTTATCAAACAAATAAAATTAAAATTTTCTTTTGTAATGCAACCATCCAATCAATATGTTCTTATGCTTTGTCTCGTTCAACTATCGTCAGTAAACCGACTTTGCAGACAACCGATTTTTATTTCTATTTATTTCCTGGCAGTTATCCATATACCTATTAAAAGGATGTAAACAGCAATGTAATGTAAAAAAAAGTATAAATAAGTATAGCAAAAATAGATATTATTACTACTAAAAATTAAAAAGAGTTTATTATTGTAAAGTAAAAAAATATATAACTGGTAAATAGAGCTTGTTTAAATTCTGTGGTATTTAAAGCTTATCCAAATGAATAGGGTTTTGTAAATGTCTTCTGCAAATCAATAAGCCAATATCAAAGCAAGAGAGTTCAACTATTAACTACCTAATATACCAAAATTTTTTTAACACAATCTCCCAGTTCCAAAAATAGAATGCAAGCGGTTTTACACATCTGCGCAACCTGAAAAAATATGATACGCATGGAGCTTATTAACAAAATTGCACTACTTAAAAATACTTATACAGGGTGTTTCCTAATTGCGGTATGAAAATTTTAGGATGTATTCTTTAGCCAATTTTATGAAAAAAGGTATATAAACAAGCGTCTGGAAATGCTTCGTTTTTAAGATACAGGTTATTAAACTATAAAAATAAAATCGGTTTTTATTAATATCTTAAATATACCTGTTCCAATTTTAATAAAATTTGGCTATGGTATTTGCTAAAATAGGTAGTTTAATAAGCCCTAGACTAATTTTAATTAGTAAGAGCAGTGGCGGCGTGGGACGCATATTAGCTAATATTATTGAGAAAAAATGTACGCTACTGACTTTTATATTTTTTCCGAAAGGAACACCTAAAAACACGACTTTTTGTGTCTTTATATTTTTACGTATCTTGCCTAGTTTTCCAGAAAAAATAAAAGACCATACAAAAAACATTGGGGCATTTTTTTCTTTTAAAAATTAAATGTTATAACTTCTTATTAGCAATAATTATGTAACAACAAGAACAAATACTTAATAAAACAAGGTTTATATCTGGTCTAACAAATTTTACTATAACATTTATTTAGGGTTTTTAAAAAGATTGAAACCCTCTATCTTGGGAAAAAAATAGGACCTATGTTTATATAAATATTTTTTCATAAAATTGGTCTAAAAATACGCCCTTAAATTTTCTTACCGCAATTAGAAAACACACTGTATATGATGGGCGTAATTTTTACAGCGGACAAATATTGCAAAAGAAAAATTTTGTGCTTCTATAATTATTGTATTAAATAGTGCTTGTCCAAAAAAAAACCGCTTTTTTTAATAACCATTTTTACCTTTTATTACAATAATTTAAAATATTTGGCAAACCGCATGTTAGTTAACCAAAGCTATTAAAATAATTTGCAATACCAATAGCAAAAGATTATAATTAAGTATCCTGAAAAAACATAAAACTTTAAGGTTAAAACATAAGTGTGTACGAAAAAATAAAACATTTTTGTTGTCAGGAAAAAAAGTTATAGAGTGTGAAAAATCATATTTGTACGAAGTGGGTTAATAAAATAATTTTAAATATAGTAAATAAAATATGATAAATACTTACATAAATGTTTAGTTACCCTTTGGTACTAATGAGATGTACCACCGTTATACCATTTTGGTACTGGATAGCAAGTACCGTACGACAACAAAAATGTTTGATTTTTGATTGATTGATGAACTTTAAACCATCCTAAATACATGAGGGGTTTAAATTTATTATCATATTATAAGACTTTTATCATTTATTTTCTTTCAGTATCTTTTCTTCGAAGATCTTACGTCAAGAAGTTACATGCGTCAATAAGTTTTAAAGCTGATCATCCGTTTATTTATGCACTTAAATATGAAAATACAATAATCTTTGCTGGAAAAGTGGTAAACCAATAAACAAAATGCTTTGTGCCTTGGAGCATTTTATTGTAATAAAAAATATATTAAAATAAAGCATACAGTATATTTTGGTGTTTTATTATTATCATAATTCACAGAATAATATAATTATTTAAATTATTTCTATTCTGTAGACAGATCAGATCAGCAAAAAATTATTTTTGTTTTATTGATTTCTTTAAAGATTTATTTTTTGTTTTTTTTTGTTTATGGCTTTTATTTCTGTTTTGACATCTACTTACAACGAAAACGTAAAAAGATAGCTAAAATCTTCTTGTATAAAAGTTTTACACCTCTTTAGGTTAAAGGGTGATTCAAACTGAGGGCAAAATATAAACAAAATAGTCATGGAGTAATATTCGAACAAACAACATGTTAAAATTATTCAAGGAATAAATAATTTTTAATAATTTTTAACTTCTCTTTTTTAATACTTTTAATGTGGAAACTTAATTTGAGTCACCCTTTATATATTACGAAAAATTATATAGCACTAAGGCAAAATGTGAGCCTCTATGGTTAAAGCTGTATTAGGTCATTCAAAACTTAAATAAAATATACAAAAATATATAAAGATTTGGTAGAAAAAAACAATTTTAAGTTTTAAGAACTCCCTAAAACATACGTCTTATATGGCATCGTTCGTGACGTCACTTGTATATAACAAGTATCGCCACACGTAATCTGCCTAGCACCAATTTTTATATCTCTTGCTGTGCATGATAATTGTTTAAACGGAGATTGCAGAGAAAAAACGTACTTACATAAGAGTTTTAACATTGCTCAATTTTGGACAGGAATGGGACCGCTTGGTTCCTGGTCCCAGAGTATCGTTATACGGAACCAGCTCGTTAGCTAACCTTGTTTAAACTTATTACCTCTAAGAACTTGCAGATCACCTGAAATAAAAAAACCTTCACACAACTCAAAAATTTAAATTACAAAGCAACACTGGTTGCAATTCTGCCACATTTCTCAAGAATTAATTATTTAAAAAATATATAATAAAAACTGAACTAAGTGTCTTTTAAAAGAAAATTTATTCAATTCAATTATTTAAATTGATGGTGAGACCTCTTTATTCACATTGAAATTCACAAATTCTTTACCTTAAACCCAATTATTAATTTTATTTGTCTTTCATATACCGGTTTGTGCTTTTCAATATGAAGAAATTACAAACAAAATCCAAAATTTAATATATCCCCTTTTAGTCAGACACTCCTTATTTACACTTCTTGTTTACAGTTATTTTTTTATTTGGAATTAAAATTAAAACCAAATGAAATTGCCAAATTAATAAAAAACATAATTATAATTTTTACGAAGTTCTTGATGCAAAAACTCTACTAGTACACATAAGTCAACTTTTGGCAAAGCAGAGCTATTTGGTTTAGTAATTCTTGGGAAACTTATTTTATATGATAAAAATAAGGGTGTCATCATGTATATTGAACTAGACTATGAACCTTAGAATAGGGCCGGGATAACCCATGCACTAAAGTTGCTAGGCTTATTGTGCGCCCTGTCTTTTTACGTCTAGGTGATGTCAGCCAGATGGGACCTACAGCCTATCGTGGGTTCCGAACCACAGTCCTATGCGCGACAACTTAAGACCACGTCCCCACCTAGAGGAATATCCGGACCCTTTTACTGGGTCCAAGTGTGTTTCGGCGCCTTAGTCCTTGCGTCGATACATTTTGCACTTTCTCAGTCTGTTGGGCTAACCACTAAATTTCTGATCAAACTTACAAATAATACGTATTTTGGCCGCACCAGGATTCGAACCCAGTCACGTCGGTTGTGCAGCCCAATGACCCAGCGGCTTTACATACGAGGTCATTACCCGACTAATTAGACTAATTTTTCTACCTAATCCAAATGCTTATGGAATTAATAAAAGTCATTGTCATTTAACAAAATCGCCTAACACTAGATAATTGTAGGACATCTTAACTTAATAAATCTAATTCTGCAAAACAAAGACAACCATTATTATTTTTATTTTAATGATATGATATGTGCGTACTGCATCATCAAAAATATTTTTTGTGGATTAATATCCATTTTTATACATTATTAACAAGAAAAAAACTAATATATTTTATTAAAAAAATAAACCTACTATTAGCATATAAAAAAATGAAAAAAAAAAAAACTGAAGTTTGTATATACCCATATAAAGCCATATAATCTCTTTTATTATGTAGTCCCTAATAAAAAAATATATTTTTGTACTTTAATGTTGCTTTCCTTTTTCTTAATAAGATAAATGGGGCTCATGCCCAATTAAAAGCATCGGCTAAGGGTCAAGTATGTATATATTATGTTTTAATAGGCTTAATCAGTGGAAAGTATTCAACCACATAATTGTTATCATGTTTATTTTAAAATCTTTGGATTATTATTAACTAAATTAATTAGGCGCGCTTGTGGCTGCTCCGGTTGTATCGGCAGCGTCGATCTCCGGAGTTAAGCAGTGAAGTGCGCGCTCATAACTTGGATGGGTGACCGGCGTTGTCGGTTTTGGGCAACGGCACGCGGTGTTCTGCTCGGGGGTGAACGAACGGACCGAGCAACAACCATCAAGTTATGGAATGAATGGTGTGAGTGAGTAGGGGTCAAGGTACAATAAGCCTTCAGGCTGCAGTGCACCACCTAGGGGGCGGTCGTCGGGCCTGGGTGGGATGACCCCGAAAGGGCGAAAAATAAAACTAAATTAATTAATTATCTTGTTTACCTTCTATCTAACCTGCTTTTCTGTTTTAAATTTGATTTAACTAAGTATTAAAATCAAGACTTAAAAATTAACCAGATCAATAAACTTCCTAAAATTCAAGCTAACAAAAGTATCTTCAAAAGCCCAATTCAGAGTACCAACAAGCAAATATATGCAAGAAACCAATAAAATTTTAACTATTGTAAAGGATTAGGGACTGTTTTAGTAATTATATTTAAAAGAGAGTATTATTTGTTAGTCAAAAATTCTATTTTACCACTTCTATTATTTTACGAAAATTTGTCCCAACAATCCGCTACAAAATCCAAAAATGAGATGACAGCGGATTTTAGAGAAATTACACAATCTAAAAATATTATGATTTGCATGCTTTTAAGTATTGCACAATACAGAAATATATGATGGGCATGTTGCTTTAAAGGGACAAAAAATTACAGAGGCAAATATTACTGCTTCATTGGTTATTGCTTTTACAAAAAACAATATTTACGCTTACGCAATTACGCTTACGTTTTGTTCGAAAGGTATTAGAGATTGCCTGTGAGTCAGCTAAAACTAAAAACATGTATGATAGGATTGTGAGATATTTGCGTCATAAACAAATGTTCATACTTAGATTTTAGCGGTGGCTTGTTAGTGAATAAAAGTTAAATTATTTTATTTTTATTAGATATATAAAAAAAAACAAAAACACTATAAAATCACAATATAAACATATTTGAGGAGCAAAACGCAGTTTTTGATAAAACAACATTTTTAAAATATCTCACAATATTTACTCCGCGTTTTATTATTCATGTTTTAAAAGTGTTATTAATCGAAATATGTTACAATATAAATATACAGTGTAGACGTAAATAGTCCCCCTGCTCACTTTTGTACCCTTATTTTTTTATTTATATAATTTAGGTATGACCAATGGAAGAATATACCTACTTTTTGACGTTAAAATGATAGTTGCAACAATCAAGATAACGGATGGGCGCCATCATGGGAAAAAAATTAAATGAAAAGGAAAATCTTGTGGTACATATTTTAAAAAGCTCCTGGCTTTATAATTCTAAAATATAAATCAATACCGTTATCTACTACAACATGGCGGTACTTTAAAAATCACTTATATACCTGATTTGGATGGCCATATTTCCAAAAGTTTTAAAGTTGAATATACATTATGTAGTATTTTCTAAAAGCTCTTTTAAATATCTTTTAATTAGTGATACTAATAATATACAGGGTAGGACAAAAACTACCTATTTTTTTAATGAAGCAAACTGTATATTTAATTACCATTAAAAAGATCTTTTAAAGAGCTTTAAGAATATTAATATTAAGTACATCCAACTTTATTACTTTTGGAAATATGGCCATCCAAATCAAAATTTAGGTAATTTTTAAAGTACCGCCATTTTGTAACTGGTAAAGATATTGACTTTATATTTCAGGGTTATAAAGTACTCGTCAAGCGCTTTCAAATGATATGCCACCAGATCCCCCTTTCTATTTATTTTTTTCTTAAGATGGCGCTCATCCGCCATCTTGATTGTTGCAACTATCATTTTTACGTCAAAAAGTAGTTTATGTTCTCCCATTAGTCATATCCAAATTTTATATAGAAAAAAATTAAGGATACAAAGGTTAGCAGAGGGCGACTATTTACGTCCACACTGTATAAAAAAATATAACATAAACTGATTAAAAACTTTTAAAAACTTGTAAGAAGAAAACGGGCAATAAAAATTGTGAGGTATTTTAAAAATTATGTTTTATAAAAACCTAATTAAGAGCTTCTTATTTATAAAAAAATGTATAACAATACCTACAGCAACACGATCATTAATACATATTTTTTTTATTTTTAGTTTATGCTGCTCGTTCAGCGTACGCCCATGCCTTCATGTTTGACCGGAAAATTTTTAAAGCCGATCACCTGCGTTTACCTACACAATAAAACTTGGAAGTATAATTTTATTCTCTGGAAAAGTTATACACCAATAAACAGTTTTTTGTGTAATATAAGAAAATTGAAAAAGTATGCTTTGCGTGTTATTTTTAATGAGACCAATTAAATTATACAAATTAAAATTACTTTGCTGAAAAATTCTTAGTTAGCATTAAAAAAATACCTATAACGGTTGCTACGTGGGTTGCTACATATTTAATAATATTTGGCAAACAAATTACTCTCATATATACCAATGATTTTTTTCTTTGCGTTAAAGGCTGTTTAGTCAGTCAATAAGGTATACTTTATTTGCAAAAAGAAATTTAACCGTCAAAGCAAATGTTTAACCTGTAACCTCTGTCAAAAATGCACACATTAAAAGGAAAAAAATCGTCTTACCCTGTATATCCCCCACTTACTAAACAGCAGTGTCCGTATGGAAAAAAAGTACTGGGTTAATTTAGTTGCCTTGTATTTTATTAGCTCTATCATTTACCATGTAAGATTTTCAGACCAAATAAAGGTTATTAAAATGAAAAAAATCTATTAGTCGTTTTTATAGTCCCTGGGCCAGTATTAAAATTGGTTTCATGATACTAACACTTTTAAAACCTTTTAAGGGTTTTTTGACGAGTCTACCCCGAATATTCATACTGCCATATATGGAAGCGGCGCTTTAACCCAGCCTGTCAATGTCAAATGTTTCGGATGTCGAACTGGGCGAACGCGTCACTTTTTCATATCGAATAAGTTTACAACAATGTTCTACATGCAATTTTTAAACATTGTGTCAAAATCGTAGGGGTTATAGTTACGAAACCCGCTCAGTCAATTACCCACAACATGTCAATGAGCCTTATCGTTTCGTGACTGTAACAGTTGCTGTGTTTTGGCAAAAGACAAGTCGTTTCAAATGCAGATAACTCGGGATTGGTGGGAAGAGGGGGTAGCAGAATTGACAAGAAAAAAATAACATCAACGAAAAAAAATGGGTCACCTTACCTTTCAGAGACTTTAAAAGAACAGTTTTCAAAGATTGTACATTAGACTACTTCCTTATTTCTTAATAAATTAATAAAAAAAACAACTTTATACACATATATTTGCCTCCTGGAGGGGGGCAAAACAGCTACAAAAGGACAATACGTGTTGTATTTACGGCCCCGTTTCCGCCGAAAAAATTCTATTCACACCCCTTCTGGGAGGGATTGCTCCCCCTTTTCGTACGTCTGGGGTGACACCACCAACTTTATAACTTTTGAACGGTTGCCACAATAATAATAATATTTGGGCATTTAAATTAACTCCATACCAATGCTTTTTTTCCATAGGCAAATGATTGCGCAGTAAGTCATAATTATACAGGTTGAGACACTTTTTTTATTGTATGCATTTTTACAGATGTGAAAAATTTGACATTTTGGTTTGACCGTTTAATTGCTTAATAATTTTTCTACAAAAAGGTATACCTTATTTAAATCGCTAGCTTGGACCGTCTTTCATAAAATCGCATTTTAAATCCAGACATACCAAACATTTTTGTATGTAATAAAAAAATCAATTTTTGAGAAAATTATTAACATGTATCATATTAAAAATGTATTGTATGAAGCTTTATAAGAGTCTTACAAACATCTATTTTTAATTATTTTTACCACATTTTAATAATTATTCAAAAATGGAATTCTTTATTACATACAAAATGCTGGTATGTCTGGATTTAAAATGCGATTTTATGAAAAACGGTCCAAGATATTGATTTAAATAAGGTATACTTTTTTGTACAAAAATGATAAAGAAATTACATGAGTCAAAGCAAAATGTCAAATTTTTTCACCTCTGTAAAAAATGCATACAATAAACGAAAGAAATTGTCTCGACCCTGTATAATTATGACTTACTGCGCAAACATTTGCCTATGAAAAAAAAGCATTGGTATGAGTTAATTTAAATGGCCAAATATCATTATTATCGTGGCAATCGTTTAAAAGTTATAAATGAAATACATTTTTTTAAATTCTAACTTTGAAGGTCAATAACTCCCTAAGGAAGCGCGATAGAACTTTTTTATATGAAGTACTAACATTATTCTGGCTCACTCTACAACTTTAGGCGGTTCGAGGTCGGGGACGCAAGGAAGGGCACTCCACGGAGGAAAGTTGGCAAGACTGGGTAAAATCAAAGCTGATGATCAATCCAGTGGCGTCTAGAATTTGCGCATTTCATTTTGCATTGTTTTGAAAGTGATATTTGTTGAAAGATGTAATTCCAAATATTTTTATTTAAAGTAAAAATTTACAACTTATTAATAATTAAAAACTGTTGTGTAAACGGTTGTTCGGTAATAGTTCGATATAGCGGTTTTCGCTATTATAAGAGATTTTCGAAAAATTCTTTTTCAGGGCGTTTCTATAGGTCGATTATGACACAAATCTGTGTGCGCGTTTTCCAAAATCCATTTCTATAATTTATTATTAATAAAAACATATTTACGGGACGGTGGAGTGAACAGGGGTGCTGGGTGGGGACAAAAACAGTATAAATCCAACGTCAAACACAAGAAAACATTAATACACTGCACTCGGGGCACATGAAAAATGTAAATTAATTTTGAAAAGTATTAAATTTTTCGAAAAACTATCCCACACATATGAGATATCTCGTCCGCCATTAATTAAAGAAGGAAAATAGGCGCATTCATTTTGGTCAGCTGATAACATGAAGTTCGTCATTATGAAAATGACAGTCTTGATAGAAGCAGCGTTGCCAAACTTCTTATGAAGAATTAACACCAAGCCTATTTCGGGGATTATCCACCATTTCCATGAGAAACAATGGTATTTTTGTAGAAATGCCTCCTTCTTTATGTTTAGGTATTTTCCTTTTTCTCTACAAATTATAATAGGAAGAAGGAATAACTTAATTTTCATATGAATTTTGTCCTGTATCTTCCTTTTTTTAAGCTATTGACACTTTCTCACTTTATTTGGCAACATCGCAAGACATTTACAGTTCTATTGCAAACTCTTCTTTTATGCAGTGACAGCCATGGCGGGATTGTTGTACTATTATTTATTTTTAATTTTTTAAACAATTTTTTGGACATTTTGTAAACAAGAAAGTGCGGTGTGTGACTGTGAAATACTGTTTTTGGGCGTTTAATGTAGGATTTCACCTGATTTGGATGGCCATATTTTCAAAACTAATAGAGTTATATGTGCTTAATGTGGTATTTATCTTAAAGCTCTTTAAAATACCTTTATAATGGTGACACGGATAATAATATACAGCGGTAGGACGAGAAGTAGATGATTTTTAAATAAAAGCACCCTCTATATTATATGACCATTAAAAGAACCTTGAAACAGCTTTAAGAAAATACAACATTAAGTTCTTTATCTGCTATCAGGCAAGAACAAATGGACTTAAGTAAAATGGATGTGCGAGCAGTGGTGTAGTGGCTAGCGTGTCAGCCTCTTACCGCAGCGATCCGGGTTCGAATCTCGGAGTCGGACATCGGATTTTTAATAGCTCGTCACCTCACAGTTGGCAATGGCAAACCACTGTGTAGTATTCTGCCATTTCTAGGTAGTAGTTATTTAAAAATAACGTCCGTGGTGGCACTACCGCGTTGTCTAAAAGGTGCTGTGAAATGCAACTGCATGTTTCAGTGCTTGGATAACGTTGACGGAACACGACAATATTGGGTTAAACATCCAGTAACCCGGCACTCACGGTACACTGGTATTTAGGCATAAGCCTTCGTGAGATGTCATAAAGATAAAAAAATAATAATAATAATTTTTTGTCTTCTTAAATTCTTAATTAGGTAAGAATAGAATATGTAAGGGGGCGTCCATAAGTTACGTGAGAAATTGCAGGGGGGTAAAGTTAAAGTTTAACCTCACCAAATCTTACCGTGAGGGTCTACTCTTTCAATTTTTTAAATATCAAGTCATCGCTAAAAAATGTAACGAGATTTGGACAGGTTCCCAAAAAATGTATTATGTGACGTAGTGTCACTATTTGGGTGGGCGGGGGCCTTTTTTCGCTTTGCTCTTTAAAATTAATTCAACGACAAAATTGGGGGATGGGGGAGTTGAAGCAAATATAACCAATTCTCACCAGGAGGGGGTCGAAAAATTGAGAAAAACACCTTATGTAATTATTTACATGACATTTTTATAATTATATGGATTTCCCGGAAATGTGTGAAAGCACCTTTTTTACCTTTTGAGGATTTTTCAACCTTTTGACACATGGCACCCTTATAAAATCTCAAAATTCGCCGTGCCTGCTTACTATAGGTAATTTTTGTTTACTTTTTACCTTTTTTAAAGGCTTCAGAATTGGGTTTAAATCAACATCTTTTATTTTACCTTAAGTATATTTTGTTTTTATGATATAGCTATAAATTTACTCCATTATAATTTTTGCAGGTGAGTTTCTGTCAATTCTTATCATAGCTTTTAAATTTATTTTTATATATTTTTATCATTTTACCTGCATTATATATATTTTTTATGATGTATATTAACGTCTCTCTGGTTTAGTAAACTAGGTATATAATATCGGCAAATTAGTAACCAGTGATCAGTGCTTTAAATAGGGTGTTCAACTTGGGATCGATTTTTAAAACTTCTAAAAAAGTGGTATGAATAATTTTTAAAATAAAATTTAAGGAAAAATGTAGAAGCATTTTTAAACCAAAAGGTTTTTTCGCTATGTATGGATTGAATATATATATACAGAGTGTAATTTAATTGATGGCTAAAAATATGGGGTATGATTCTTTAGCTTATTTAAGGAAGAAAATTTCATATGAACATATGTCCTAAACGCCTTAACGTTTGAGGTACAGGGTGTTAAAATTTTCAAAAACCAAAAATATCGCTTATTTTAGTAAAAACTGTTATACTGGATATAAATCTTATTTAAATAAGAATTTATTACTTTTGTTACATAATTGCTTATTAAAAATTATGAAACCTAGAAGGGGATCCTGCAATGCTTTTTTATGGTTTAAAAATATGTAATTAGTATTCTTATTTTTTTTTCTCCTAAATTAAAAATATATACGAAAAAAAATTATGAGACATAAAAGCAGTATTTTATTTGCTTAATCTAAAGACAGCACAAAAATTTTACACATATTTACACAGTCAGTGGCGTACCGTTTTATTAGAAATATTTCTTAAGTTACCTTTTGAGACGCCACTGAACTTAATAATAAATGTAATAAAGTTAGTGATAAATTATTCCTTAATGTCATTAATAATATTTATAAAATTAAAACAAAATTGCAAAAGAATAGTGAGGATATTTTAAAAAATGATTTTTTTTGAAATTTTAATACTTTGTATCTCAAAAGTTAAGAGGTTAAGGGCATATTTTTATATGAACTTTTTTTTTCCTAAAATAACTAATAAAACATACACTGTATTTTTAGTCATTAAATAAATTGCACCCTGTATACACAAAAATTACGAAGAAGGGAGGATTAAAATACGGTTTTTCCCGATTTCCGGAAAAACTACAAGTCTTATGAAAAAGAGGTAAATGGCAAAGTTGTAGACACTAAAAGATCTACAAGTTTTGAATTTATGCTTTCTTTACATAACCTCAAAATTCATGTGAAAAATTTAAATAACCAAGTTTTTGGTTTTTATTTTTATCTTTTAGAAAAACTAAATTATTTTTACAAAATTTTGTGAAAACGTACCTTTGCATATCCCAAATAAACTTTGGTTAAAAATATTTTTTCAAAGTCAAAATAATATGACTTAATATCGAAAAAGTACCCTTATTTTTAATCGAAAATTCACGAGTCAAAATATCGATATTTCCATAAAAGTTGGTAAGCTTTTTGTTCCTTAAATTTTCTACTTTCTGATGAAAAAAATATTCATTACTACTAAAAGTCCATGGGATATTAAGTCAAAATACTATGTAAAAATAATTACTTTTAATTCAAAAAATTATAGTATATTTGGGACTGACAAAAGTTATTTTTTACCAAATTTTGTTTTTTTAATTTTTGTCAAAGATAAATATAAAAATCCAAAAACTATGTTATTTGAATTCTTCACAAAAATCTTTAGGTTATGTAAAGATAAAGTGTAAACACAAAAGGTTTAGATCCTTTTATTACCTAGAACTTTGCCATTTAATTTTCTATAATGTTTCAATATTAGTTATTTGTATTATACGGACAAATTCCAAAATAAAGTTATACTCTATTCTATTCTTTTCTATGATATATGGTACCAAAAATTTATTTTGCTTTAAATATTTTAATTTGAATTGCAGAATACCTCAAATATGACGTTGACGGTTATACTTTTCGCAACGTTAGTTGCCATAGCTAGTTCTCAAACAGCTGTTGACGAATTTGCTGCCGGTAACAATAAGTTTACCGCTAGATTGTATAAAGTAAGTAATATATTTTTCACCACCTTCTAGATGTTTTGAATAATTGAACTGAGCCGTTAGTACAATTCTCACAGTACGAAGGAAAGATCTGCCCAATTTTTTTTTGTATGGACGAAATCGTTACTTACCTATTAAAATTTCGCATTTTTTAGATGTTTCAGGATTTAAAAATTATTAAATTTCGTGTAGCTTTCTAGGTCTCAGGAAAAATACCTGTGTCATAAGAAATTTAAGTGGAGCCGAGTCAAAATGAGTGCAAATTCATAAACACATTTTTAAAACGACCGCTGGTATGACATCCAGCCTAGACGATTGCTTGGTTTAAAAAAAGTTAGGACTAACCAGATTGTTTAAAAAGAAATACGCTTCTGAACTAAAATAAAGATGAAACGGAAACTATAACTGAATTAAGAATTGATATGCCGTCCAAAAGGGTCTTAAAGAAAAAAGAATACGTTTGATATATTTTACCTTAAAAATGATATAACTACAGAGATGGCCACAGTTTAGGATGATTCACGGAAGAATCATGGTTCAAATTGGTAGAAAATTGTTGGGCGAACAGTTAATTTTTTCCTCTTCAATAAAATCTTTGAAATATTTAAAATATTTAACAATTAATTTAAAAAGTTGTTATGTGAATTTTTCCCTTTAACTGATAAGTTCTATTTTTGTACTGCTAATGGATATTAGACATTAAAACTAACAGCTGATATCATTTTTTTTGGAAGACCAATTTTTTCATCAGTAAAAATTACTGAGTAATACGTAAAAATAGCCATATCGATAGGTATAATAAATTGCTTTATTAAAAATATGTTTTATCTCTTAAACATGCAAAAAAGTAAGTAATACGTCTAAACAATTAACTAATATAAAGTAATGTATTTTATTTTTAATAAGTTCGTTGGAATTTCTAAAATAATATCTGAAATGGTTAAAACTTAATTTAAAAAATAGACCATTAAATAAAAACTTTATACGATTTTTTATCCTCGAGCTCTTTTGGAGAAAACATTTATGGTAAAAACAGATCATCCCTATCGCGAAGCGTTTCAGAGATACAGGGTGATTCTCGATTTATTCACTTTTGAAAAGGCCCTGTAGCTTTGTTGTTATTACAAATACGAGAAAACTAATTGCACATTATAAAGACATTTTTTTCCGTAGAATCCAGTGGCGTAGCCAAAAAAAAATTTTGAGCTGTCATTTTTGACAAATGACCCAAACATGTTTTTTTATTAGGGACACCCTATAAATGATTTGGTAATTAATTGCTTGTTTTTTCTGATTAAAATAATATATCATAGTTGGTGGTTTAATAAATTTTTTACGTCAAATATTGGAAAAATTATGATTTTAAAGACGCATTTTTTATTTTAAAAATTTAAAAAATTCCTACAATTTTATTTATGAAAATAAGGGGATGAAATTTTGGTATTTAATAAATGTGATGGTGAGAAATATTATTATACATAAAAAAATAATACAGGGTGTCTCAAAAAATTGAAATGATTTTTGTTTTATTTTTTAACTCTTTCAAAAATTTCCTACAATTTTATTTATGAATATATAAGGATGAAATTATGGTGATGATAATATATATGATAAGAGGAAGATTATTATTATATATATATATATATATATATATATATATATATATATATATATATATATATATATATATATATATATATATATATAAATGATACAGTGTGTCCCAAAAAATTAAAAATAATTATTTTTATGTTTAAATTTAAAGCGTCCTTATTTATGAATTTGAAGCAAAAAAATTTCGGTACTGTGTTAGTATGATAATGTTGTATAAAAAAATAAAAATCAAAGTTATACAGGGTGTGTCAAAAAATTTTTACTTTAATTTTTTTGATTCAATTGTTTGTTTTTTTGCTCTATTGGTAAAGTTGACATGGATGAATTCATAAAAAATAAAAAAATAAAAAATCAAAAATTGAAAAAAAACTTGATAAATTTTTAAGTTTAATTAATATAACTTGTTTATTATTGTTGTTGTAAACTAATTTTTTGTTTTTTTCTACGGAAATGTCTCCTGAGCTAAGGGATGACAGATTCCTTTTTAAAACAAAAATATAAAACAATTTAAAAAACAGATAGAAGCCGCAATGCGTCTTTAAAATCATAATTTTTCCAATATTTGACGTAAAAAATTTATTAAACCACCTACTATGATATATTATTTTAATCAGAAAAAAACAAGCAATTTAATTACCTAATCATTTATAGAGGTGTCCCTAATAAAAAAAAACATGTTTGGGTCATATGTCAAAAATGACAGCTCAAAAAATTTTTGGCTACGCCACTGGATTCTACGGAAAAAAGTGTCTGTATAATGTGCAATTAGTTTTCTCGTATCTGTAATAACAACAAAGCTACAGGACCTTTTCAAAAGTGAAAAAATCGAGAATCACCCTGTATCTCTGAAACGCTTCGCGATAGCGATGATCTGTTTTTACCATAAATGTTTTCTCCAAAAGAGCTCGAGGATGGGGTATCGGATTTTTAATATCTCTTATCCAATGACATTAGGATGGAGTGTGAGACAAAATATTAACGAAAATGCATCGAATCAAGAGCGAAGCGTCAGGTGTGCCACTGAATGCAATTCGCCGAACATACGTCCTTTGATGTGGAGTATTTTACCGACAGTCGGAAGAAAAACTTCGTTCCACGGCGAAGTGCGAATGTTGGGCGAAACGTGGCGAAGCCACTCTCCCACACGCTCCACGAAGTTTGGCGAATGCCGAATGTTGGCCGAAGTTCATGGTGTCTGGAGGACCGCCTTAAGATCCTCCAAAGTAGAAACACCTCTTAAACAATGTTAGTAGTCTGATATTGCCATTGCAATACTAGCAAGTTTTGGCATTTGGGGAAATCGTTGGCGTGTTATGAGGACTTTGGACAACTTTAATAACACAACATGTAGTACAAGATCCGGCAATAGGATTGAACTGTTTTGAAAAAGATTGCCGTGGAAATATCGTTTATTTGACAAACGTCAAATAGCGATAAAACTGAAGTTTACTGTTGGAAATTTTTGTGTTGCAATGGCAAACTGACCAAACAGTCAACGGATCTTTGCTGTAGAATCGTTTATCCTGACGCAGTCCATTGTGCCAATTCAGAGAAACTTTCGACGTGAATTTTATTTGCCAGTGCGTGCTAACGTTCCAACAGAGATGCAATTTTAAGATGGGTATGAAATTGTTTTTTACTCGCCCCCAAACACTTCCCCAACTCAGCGTAAAAATTCGTTAGGTGAAACTAAGAATTGAATTTCAACTTTGATGATGAATATCTCCAAAACAAAAGGTTTAAAAAAAATTAGGTTCATGATTAGCGCCCCAAAAAAACCCCGTATACCAAATTTCCATTTGTTCGTTTTCCGCTAGTCCGTAAATTTTTACTCGCGCATGCCCACAAGAGGACTTTTGACTGTATAGTACTTTTCACTTTAAATGGGCACGGTGGAACATCGATGTTTTCAAGTTGTGTATTATTAACATGTATCTTATTTATAAATAGGAAGTTGTGAAGGCAAATCCCAAAGAAAACTTTGTCTTCAGCCCGCTTTCCATTGAAATAATCTTGGCCCTTACACGAGCTGGAGCTAAGGGACAGACAGAAGCCGAATTCTCCAGCATTGAACCTTCCAAGCCAGCAAAGAACCCAGGAAGCTTTGCAGTAAGCAAAATTTTACCTAATATTTTATAGAATTAAAAACCTTTTAAAAATATATATTTTTTTATATGAATTTTGCTTAAGAAAAAAGGGTATTAGTTCGATATAAGCGGTTTTCGCTATTATAAGAGATTTTCGAAAAATTCTTTTTCAGGGGTTTCTATAGGTCGATTATGACACAAATCTGTGTGCGCGTTTTCCAAAATCCATTTCTATAATTTATTATTAATAAAAACATATTTACGGGACGGTGGAGTAAACAGGGGGTGCTGGGTGGGGACAAAACAGTATAAATCAACGTCAAACACAAGAAAACATTAATACACTGCACTCGGGGCACATAAAAAATGTAAATTAATTTTTGAAAAAGTATTAAATTTTCGAAAACTATCCCACACATATGAGATATCATGTCCGCCATTAACTAAAGAAGGAAAATCGTTTTGGTCAGCTGATAACATGAAGTTCGTCATTATGAAAAGATGAAACAGTGTCATGATAGAAGCAGCGGCGTTGCCGAACTTCTTTGAAGAACTAACGCCAAGGCCATATTTTCGAAAGGGATTATCCACCATTTCCATGAGAAACAATGGCTATTTTTGTAGAAATGCCTCCTTCTTTATGTTTAGGTATTTTCATTTTTCTCTACAAATTATATTGACGAGAAAGGATTAACTTAATTTTTCATTATGAATTTTGTCCACATGTGCCTTCCTTTTTTTTCAAGCTGCTGACACTTTCTCACTTTGTTTGGCAACATGCATGGCCATCTCACAGTTTCTATTGCCGACTCTTCTTTTTTTGCAGTGACAGCCATGGACGGGATTCGCTTCTTATTATTTATTTTTAATTTTTAAACAATTTTTGGACATTTTGTAAACAGAGAGTGCGGTGTGTGCTGTGATAATACTGTTTTTGGGCGTTTACATGTAGGGATTTCTCCTGTTTCGTGCCCCACCAGCACCTCCTGTTCACTCCCACCGTCCCGGGTAATATGTTTTTGTATTAATAATAAATTATAGAAATGGATTTTTGGAAAACGCGCACACAGATTTGTGTCATAATCGACTCAATAGAAACGCCCTGAATAAGAATTTTTTCTAAAAATCTCTGCTATATTAGCGAAACCGCCATATCAGAACTATTACCGAAAAAAGTTGCTTTTGAATATATCGAACATTTTTATAAAGAAAAAATCTTTAGAATAAAATTACATTTACATATACAAACTTGTTTATTTTCAAGAAAAGTTTTCTATATTTTTTTATGTGAAAAATGTTAAAAAAGTTCTTTTTAAAAATGAATTAATATTTGAAAAGTATTCTTAATACTAAATATCTTTTCGCTATAAAAATATAAATTTTAAACTGATAAAAAAATTCTCAAGGGATTTTGTTGGTTTTACTAGTATTACGTAGGAACATTGACATGCTGATGATATCTTAAAAATAGCAATAATTTACTTTAATATATTTTGATGTAAAATTCAATAGACTTCAAACTTGTTAAAATATACAGAATGTTCCATTAAAAAAAAACAATTTAAATTAAAAATTTCGCTTTCGGACACCTTAAATATTTACTTATACTGTCAATAAAATAAATAAACCATAAGTAAAGGATGAGTATTTTGAAGACTCTTTGGCGACAAGGAACATGATTCTGTGTTGTTGCATTAAAATGGACGATTTTTGGCGCCCCAATCCAATAGTAAGTTAAGGTCCCGTGAAAGAGATATCTGCATCGCTTGCGTTTGCTTTCCAAATAAGGTTTAGAGATTGTTAAGTGAACCTAAAAACTGAAGTGAAGGGTACTATCGTCGGCAAAACTATGAATGGAATTAGTTGTTGACGGGAGAAGGTCATTGATGTCAAGAAGAAACAATGTGGGTGCCAGTACTAATCCTTGAGGTACTCGAGCCTCTACTTGGTGAAAGCTTGAAGAGCGGCCATCCACAATAACTGATATACGTCGATCAGAAACCAGAACTAACCAGAACTATATCGGCCAATTTATGAAGACGTTTAATAGATGGAATTGTATGATTTACGGAAGGGTCAAGGTTAACAGCGGCAAATTGTTTAGCTACTTGTTTCTGCCTTTCCCTTGGCAGGTGGAAATAATTTCATCTCCCAAAGTTAGTGGTGGAAAAGAATCTGGCAC
Source organism: Listronotus bonariensis (assembly GCA_014170235.1). Taxonomy (NCBI): domain Eukaryota; kingdom Metazoa; phylum Arthropoda; class Insecta; order Coleoptera; family Curculionidae; genus Listronotus; species Listronotus bonariensis. The sequence goes on from JACEGR010002396.1 coordinate 125,929, forward strand.
GAAAAATGTCTTCTTACGTTTTTCGCGATAGGACTAAAAAGATTTAGGTACCGCCGTTTGAGCAAGAACGAATTTTGCTTCCTTATGCGATTGTCGAAGGAGTCTTTGGCTCTCTTGGAGAGTGGCTATAGTGAAATCGTAGTAGTTTCTTGCTTCAATGCTAGCCTGTCGGTTTTCTTGGACTAGATTCTGACGCGAAAGTGGCAATTGGCCGTTATTAGGCTACGTGTTGCAGATAATGTGATGGCATCCGTCATTAATAAGTTATTGGCAAAAAATGCGTTTAAGATGATGGCATCCATCATTAATAGGTTATTGGCAAAAAGATAACAAAAGACACGAAAGTGGGCAAATGCAGATACTCCCAAGCAGCAAGCTGACGTCTTATTGACGAAAATTGTCGCATATACTTTTTTTTTAAAAGCTAAAATGATGCGATATTTTATTTCTGAAAATTAAAATAGGAAAAAACTCCTTACTGCATGCAATTTCTTGCATTGCAAAGTACCATCTCTCGGAACACTGTCCCAACTTGGAGATGCAGATTTTTACACTAGCCGAAGTTATTTCTTTCAAAGCTAAGTTGAGATCACCTACCGCAGACCGCTCTGGAATTATTTTTGTCTAATGGGTACGGTTTAGACGATAAAAAGCAGAAGATATTGCAGAAACGTAGTAAGTTTATCATCCATTACATGCCATCTATCAGGTATGTCAAAAAACTATTAAATATATATAATATTTTTATTAACACGTCTTTAAAACTTTTAATAAAGTTTTAAACAAAATGTTAATGTACAGGGTGTCCCATTTTGGTTGTCCCTTATGGGAAACTTGGAAACCATAAATATTAAAAATCCGATACCCTATCCTCAGCCTCTTTGGAGAAAACATTTATGGTAAAAACAGATCATCGCTATCGCGAAGCGTTTCAGAGATACAGGGTGATTCTCGATTTTTCACTTTTTGAAAAGGTCCTGTAGCTTTGTTGTTATTACAGATACGAGAAAACTAATTGCACATTATACAGACACTTTTTTCCGTAGAATCCAGTGGCGTAGCCAAAAAATTTTTGAGCTGTCATTTTTGACATATGACCCAAACATGTTTTTTTTATTAGGGACACCCTATAAATGATTAGGTAATTAAATTGCTTGTTTTTTCTGATTAAAATAATATATCATAGTAGGTGGTTTAATAAATTTTTACGTCAAATATTGGAAAAATTATGATTTTAAAGACGCATTGCGGCTTCTATCTGTTTTTAAATTGTTTTATATTTTTGTTTTAAAAGAAATCTGTCATCCCTTAGCTCAGGAGACATTTCCGTAGAAAAAAAAAATAAATAATAATAAAAAAAAAATATAATAATTTAATTAATTAATTTTGTTTTTTTTTCTACGGAAATGTCTCCTGAGTTGAAGGGATGACAGTATTGCTTTTAAAGAAAAATATAAAACAATTTAAAAAACAGATAGAAGCCGCAATGCGTCTTTAAAATCATAATTTTTCCAATATTTGACGTAAAAAATTTATTAAACCACCTACTATGATATATTATTTTAATCAGAAAAAAACAAGCAATTTAATTACCTAATCATTTATAGGGTGTCCCTAATAAAAAAAACATGTTTGGGTCATATGTCAAAAATGACAGCTCAAAAAAATTTTTGGCTACGCCACTGGATTCTACGGAAAAAAAGTGTCTGTATAATGTGCAATTAGTTTTCTCGTATCTGTAATAACAACAAAGCTACAGGGCCTTTTCAAAAAGTGAAAAAATCGAGAGAATCACCCTGTATCTCTGAAACGCTTCGCGATAGCGATGATCTGTTTTAGCATAAATGTTTTCTCAAAAAAGAGCTCGAGGATGGGGTATCAGATTTTTAATATCTCTTATGCCTGACGGGCGTTCATTGCGTGCACCGCACGCAGGCGGCCGAAATTAAGAGGCGGCCAAATCGTTACAAGTTGTTTACTGGGCAAAAATACAATCGGTTTGTTTTCATTAAGATACGAAGTAAAAACAGTTTCTCTAATCAAATCTATCTAAAAGAGTTTCTCAGAAATAAGAAATGTATAAAAACTGATTAGGTCGTTGTATGTAATGGGTGCGGCGGTTGCCCATCACGGGTGGACTCCGTCTCCGCTCTCAGGGTTGCCGTGGCCTTTTTACGGACCCGGCTTGGACCAGACAGTGTGCCGCATCTAGCTCTCTCACGTAAAGTTGCCCGGTGTAATTCGTTAGTAGGCTGCCTCTTACCACCCGTCCCATGCCAGAGTTTTCGCCGAGTTTCATCGCGTTCGCGCCGTCGTGTATCGAATCGAGATCCTTTAGAATATTTTGTTGTACCGATTTAGGCGGTATAAAATCCGTCATATATTGGTTGTCACTGAAGGAAAAGTCAAAGGGCGAAGGCACCCTAATTTGACGCACGGTGGTTAGCTCTTCCGCGACTGTGTCGCAAGTTACCCCTAGTTCCCCTGACGTTCCTGGAACCAAGTTTGGAGGGCCCTCACCCACGGTACCGACACTCGCCGAAAGTTCTGCTGGTGGGCGTCGATAGTGGTCCTGGTGGGCCACCATCGAAGACCCAACAACTTCCCCAGCAGTGCCGGCATCTTAAATTATGCCGCCCCAAACTTTGAAGAAATTTGTCCACGACGTTCCCTCAGGATGGCCTTCAAAACTTTGCCGTAACTTGCGGACGGATCTGACGGTGGGTGGTGGTCTTTATGTTTGATAATTTTGTCTGTGATTATAAAACCAATACCATAATTTTTTCATGTTATTATTTTTGTTTAAATTTTAAATAAAAAATGTTTATTTTGTGCATTTTTTTCTTAAATTTCATCCAAACATATAAATCTCATAAAACCGGTTTTAGCCGGTTTTTCTTTTTGTGAAACCGGTTTTGGGAACAAAACCAATATTTTTCGTTCTCGATTTCGGTTAACCAAAGAAACACTGATTTTTTTCCCGGTTTGATGCCCTGTGTATAATAATAAACATTAAAAATTAGAAGTAGTTTTTTTAATATTCATACTCCGTTCATTCTTCCATTCATTCTTCTGGCGTTCGTTTTGTTGTTTGTCGTGTTGTCATTTTTATGGAGTGTTTGTCTGTGGTTAGGTTAGGGTGGATAGGGAAGGTGGTAGAATGGGAGTCTGTAGTAAATGGGCTTGTGTGTAGGGTTATCGTTGGCACGTGTTCTTGTGTGGTGGGTAGTGAGAAGATTTAAGGGAAGTTTAGTTAAGAAGAATTTTTATGAAATGGTAGTTATTTGCTCGAGGATAGTCGGGGTATTTGTCGCTTCGTGCATGTCAACGATTCTGGCATATCTGCCAGAACCGGTGACTGCACGAAGGATTTTGTTCTGTAGTCGTTGTAGTCGATTAAGTTGGGTGTTTGAGACACAGGACCAAGCGGGGGCTGCGTAAAGAAGGACTGGTTTTATTATTTGGTTATAGGTAATGAGTTTGTTCTTGGGGGATAGAGGAGATTTCGGAGATATGATGGAATACAGCGCCTGTTGCGCTGCGAATGCCTTTTTAAGTACATGATTCATATGTGCTACAAATTTTAATCGTTGGTCAATTACTACCCCTAGGTATTTGATTTGTTTAACCGGTGTAATTGGTGTTCCTTCGATGTTCAGTGGAATGGGGAGCTTGTTGTTCGCAAATTTTCTTGTAGCAATAAGGCATTCGCATTTTTCTTTATTAAGCTGGATCTTCCATTTTTTGTAATATGGAAGAAGGAAGTGGAGGTGATTTTGGATGTGTGACTTGGCCACTATTGCCGAAAACGAGCTCGCGTAGACGAGCGCGTCGTCGGCAAATAGGGCCAAGTTGGTGGATGGGTATTTAGGAATATCGGATATATAAAGGTTAAAGAGTTTTGGGCTCAGGACAGATCCTTGAGGGACCCCCGAGTGGATATTTTTTGCTGCGGAGACGGAGTTGCCGACTCTACCCGAGAAGGTCCTGTTTGAAATGTAGGAGTAGAGCAGCGATACTACGAATGTTGGTAAGTTATGTACATAGTGGAGCTTCCATATGAGGCCGTTATGCCAAACAGAGTCAAAGGCCCTGCTGATGTCCAACGCAAGGAGTACGGTATTTTGCTTCGCATTGAATTTGTTTATGATATTTTTGTATTACATTGGACACCAGCAAGACCGTGCTTTGTCCGGCTCTAAAGCCAAACTGTTCCTGCGGCAGTTCGGCCCCATAATGAAATAGCTCAAGTTTTAGTAGTATGCAATGGGCCT